>JAHWFP010079648.1:41283-55300 GCA_023313725.1 Lithobius niger
AGTGAAGGACCGGTTCGCTGAATCCCGTTTCGCCGAATTTTAATCAGCGTCGAATCCGAATAATGTTTCACCGAATAATTTTTTTTCCAAATTACCTCCCTTGCTGCTCGCGCTGCTGCGCTCGCTGCGGCTAAACATATAACATCAGAACTCGTACCTAGTCAAAAATTCCAATCAATTAGGAATTCCTCTTCAACTTCTCCAACGTCAAATTTTTTCAGAATAACTTGGTTCGGCGAAACGGGATTCGACGAAACAGGAATTCCCCTTTCACCGAATTTTAATCAGAGCTTAATTTTCGGTGAAAAGGATACATTTTCGGCGAAACGGGAATCGGCGAAACAGGTATACACCGTCGCCGAATATGTCAACGAGGATATTTCACCCCCTCCCCCTCTTCCCGTCGGCACCATTGGTAGCAAGAGTTATATTTATCGGAACTATTTATTAGGATTAAAACTTAAACAACATATTTTTATGCGAAAAATCCCAGCAAATAGTTAGCATAGGGTCGCGACCCAAAACGAGAGCTGGAGTTAATATTATCATAGACACTCCGACAAGCCCCGTGGTCTATCCTTTATGTCGCTCCTGATTAAACATAACACCATACTGTGTAAACACTGTTTCTGCCATAGGTAACGGAAACATCTAGGCTGTACTTCGCATTACTATACCCTGATTTCGTCATCGCTATTGAGCTGTTTTCGTAATTAAATTACTGCAGTATTATCTAGAGTTGCGTCGTCTGACAGGCAGTGTTGCACAACAAGTTTATTGCGACGTTCTGTTGTGAAGGTTGCGCCACACGCCGAAACAGACTTACTTGCGTTTTGAATCGCTAGATGGCAGCACAAGTTTTGCAAGCGAGTTTCTACGGGGAGCGGCGATCCGTGTTGGAAAATCCGTTAGATTTCTCACACACTTTGCAAAATAAGCAATGACAGAAATCACAAACTACAAAATGGCAGCTGAATGTGAAAATCAGTGAAAAAGTAAAATGGGATGTTCGTACTATAGAATTTTAATATTTTTTTTCGCAAAAAAAAAAAAAAAACACTGTGTTCAACTCATATAATTGTTTCCGGAGAATGTCAAAATAATTTTGACAATTTTTTTTTCCGAAACCGTTCTATTTTGAGAAATTTTGTAAATTTTTTTTTTTTTTTTTTATAATGAAGGCTTGCCGAATTACCCACGTGTGATTTACACCTTTTTCAAGAACTTTTTTTTACAAAATTTCATTTACTTGACTGTCGGTAAACAGAGTTACTTAGTTAAAATACAAGTATAAAATTCAAGTATAACAATCTCCCACAAAACAAAACTTGCTAGGATTCCCACCAAGAATTTCGGCTATATGAAGTCGTGATATCAAACGCCAAGTTCTTTCGACAAGTTAATCCCACCGAGGAATAATAGTTCGAAGGTTTCATGAAAAAAATATTAAAAAAAATAAACTACTTACTGCGCAATTTTTTTATTTAACGTTTGAAGTTGGTGCTGATCACTTACGTCTTCGTGTAAGTCAGATTAACTATATAACCCCCCCCACACACACACATCCCCCTCACGTTTTCGCGCAATAGCAGCTTACCGTTAGGCTTCGGGCAGAAGCCTTACAGTGCCCTTACCCTTTCTTCTCCTATGGTCCAGGCGGTGGTCGGGTATCAATTTGATTTCTGGTCACTTGGTTTAGGTTTGTAATCTTGGAGTTCACCTTGTATTTGGTTTTGTCTGTTTTGTATTTTATTTTGTCATGTTAAGGAGTGCCCCCGGATAGCCTTCACTCCTGACATGCAACAAGAGTTTTCACATACCTTAGGAGTTGCTTATAACACATTGACCATGCCGGGTTGTCCCAGTGACACACAGCCACCCTGTCCGGTGGGCACCAAACGAACAGTAGGTAACCTAACACCACGTCCTCCGGTTTGTGGCGTCAGTCAGGGCTAGCGGTATGTGAGCCAAAGCACAATCATGAGCTGGCTTATGCTCTAATTGCAAGTAAAATGTTATAAGCAACTCGTGAGAACTCTTTTGTTGCATGTCAGGGAGTGCAGGCTATCCGGGGGCACTCCTTGACATAATGGCGCCCGAACAGGGACCCGAACCCTGGCAAATATCAGCGTTATTAACAAACCTTTATTTATCCTGAGATGCGGAAAACAGCCACAAGACATTAGGGCGCGTTCACCCAACAACTCGCCTTTACGTTCTTGCAGCCTGAATTTAATCGCGATGACAAAGGTTGCCAGGGCAACAACGCTACCTGGATTAGGTAAATCCGACATCGTTTGAGTAAATGCTTGCAGGGTCTCATAGTTTGTGACAATTAGATAAATAATTCCTGACGAAACAATTTTCCCAGTCGCTTCTCAGCTCGCCTTTTGACTATTTTCGTTGCGAGCCAGCAGAGTTAAAACGGCCGCCATGTTGGAATTTCGGATGATTTCTAGTTTTTAGCTGCGAGAATACAAGGGCAAGTCGTTAGATGTGAAGACACAAGCGTCTATAGTGGTCGCCATGCTAACATAGATTTTATCTGGCCAGGTGTTATCGTTTGTCTTGGCGGGCAACATACTAGCGTGTGTCTTAATTAGGCAAGTATCAACGTTATTCATGTCGCTTTTTCAACAAGAAAACGAGAAGTTACGTGTCACTAACTGTGATTTTTATGTTGTCAGGCGACCAAAGTCTCCCGATCAAACGAAGTTTTACCCTTTTCTGTCGCATTGAAATGAACTCGACTTTGTTAGTTTACACAAACTAGTTTTCAAGAGCTTATTAACAATGCCAACTAAACAAAGGTCACTTAGTCAAAATTAAACAGGAATCCACAAATACCCCTAAATGACGGGCAGAACTGCCAGGGACATTTTAGTCCAAATTCGGCCCAAAACCGAACAGCTAATGAAAGAATTAAAATTTTAAAGAGAAACCTCAACAGCTATATGCAGTTGGGTGGCACGAGTCGACGTGAGGCAGGCTTGCTGCACAGCAGTATTTATATATGTTGATGCTGAGATGGTCCTGGTGACGAAATGTGACTGAAGGACATAAACTAGATGGGCCAAAAGAATCAGTGCCTACGCGCTTGGCAAGCTTTGCCCCAGGAAACCCCGAGCAAAGCGAGCTGCAACATGCCAGTGGTAAGCGTCGTCTTCTCCAAATCAGGCGGGTGCCAGCTCGAATCCTGCGACAAGCCTAACTGCATTCAAAAACAAAAATCACCAGACATAATTGGGGACTGAACGGATTAACCATATTTTCCCCAACGTAAATAAATGTATTTACTGCTGGGGGTTAGCAGCTATACAGATCGTTTCGAGGTTTAATTTGGTACGAAAATTTTTTGAAATTGCAAGAGAACTCGGTTTTTGAAAATTTGGGTTCACGTCCTGCTTTTTTTTTTTTCGATGTTGCACTAGCAAGTTATACCACCGTCCATGGCTGTTTGCTGTGACGTACATATCACGTGACTGGGCTGGTCCAATCAGACGGTCAAACAGCCCGTTGTTCTCGTTCGTCATTGGCTAACTCATGGTGACGTCACGGCAAACAGCCATTGCGCATGGTGTTTGTCGTCTACGTTTGAAATTTGATTTATGGGACCTTAATGTTCCCTGTGTGTGTAGAGTGTACTCATGGAATCTGACAAATTGAATTTTTCATTAAATCGATGGGTAGTTTAAATTCTTTTTGCATTGTTTTTTTTTTTTTAATAACTTACTTTAGATTGCTTTGCTGACTAGTCTGATGTTTTGTTCATGGAAGATTAGCAATGGTTTAGTGAGCGTGTGTTTAAGAAAGCCACGGCACACGGTGGCGTGGTTTGGTGAAGGGGGAAGGGGAGAGTGAACTTTTTTCTTAGGGTTTAACCGCAGAAAGTTTCCGTATCTTATAACTTGTTGAAAGGGAGGCATCGAATACTTACAAACCTGTGAATGATGTATAGTTACAATTCGGAAATAATGCGGCGTGGTTGAATGCTCAGTGTCAGCTACCCGCTCTTCGAATATAATTTTTCAGACTGCAGTATTTGTACACACAATCAACACATGACTGGAATGGGGCGACCATACTGGTTTGAGAAAGTCTGCGATAATGTCGGGAATTCTATTTGACCCTGTGAGTCAAAGACAGGTGTAGTGTCGAGAAAGGAAATATAGCTGGTATATTTGGAGCTTCAATGGTGAAATTGGAAGATGGATGGAAAGAATTACACAGTCCTACTTGAAAAAAAATTGGAAAAAAAAACCAATAGCGCTAATACAAGCATTGGGTTATTTGACGATAAATGCCAGCCCCCTTTTTCAAAAGAAACCGTAAAAATCAAAATACAATCGCACTTTCATTATCGTACACAATTTAAGGACCTCCCCCCCAACTTTTTTTTTTACTTAGCTGAAACAACATGCCAGTTTGGTTTTTTGAGAACACTGTTTACAATAGTGACCCCAAGATTTCTATCATTCCAGCACTAAATACACACAATCGCAAATAGTCTTACATAAATACATGTTTCATTCAACTATTCATTGCCCATTTTAAACTCACTACCAAAAAACATCAACAAACGTCGCAATTTAAGGGGGGGGGTCCTTAAATTGTGTACGATAATGAAGGTGTGATTGTATACTGATTTTTACTGTTTCTTTTAAAATAGTGGCCGAAATATATGGCCAATGAGCCACGAAATATCAAGGTTTAGTGTTATTTTTACCCATGCAGGTTGGTACGACGGTCTTATAAACAATCCAATGTGGGTGTTAGCGCTATTGAGGCATATTTCAATATAAATCTGTTGAAGCGCTTGTTTCTTCTCGTAAAAACTGCTTTAAAAAGACATCAGTTTAATCATGGAAGCGGTACAGAGGAAGTTCACCAAGCGTCTTCCAGTTACGCAAAGTCACGTAGGGTCAAAATAATGTGATCTCATCAATGGTCGCGTCTTGGGAACAATGGTCAATCGCAAAACGAGGGGCCGTAAATAATGGCTCTCTTGGCCTAGTCCCCATGTAAACCTTTACTCATTCCTGCCCGGAAGTGTGCTGGTGTGGAGTCCCCTCCCCCACCCCAACCCCCGCCCTCGCAAATAATTTTGTAGAAGTTAACAATGTTGCCAATTTTGAAATCAGATTTGGAAGTGTGTAACCTAAAGAGGTTTTGCTCTGTGTTTTGATTTTTTTTTTATCATTTTCCGTGTGTGCTTATACCTAGATTTTTTTTATTTCACATGTGTACCTCCGTATTATGTTTGTGTATGTATATTTCATGATTTCCCCCTCTTTTTTTTTATTTTTATGGTTTCTGTGTAACTGGTTAGCTTTTCTGGCCCAGCCATAGCCACTTTTTCCATGATAATCTTCATTGAAGTAAATATTATAGTGTCCGCGGCCTATCTTGAGTTCTCCACAGAACGAACACAGATAATCGATTGTACGTTTTCAGTAGCAGAGTGCCTTGTTGATATCCACGATGGTTACAAAAACAATGGCGGCCATCGATTAAAGCCACCCCCTCCAGGAAGACGTAGCCGATCACAAAATACTTGCAGGACTCAAGATACGCCGCGCACACAATAATACTATATTAAAGGTACATTCCTTCCGGTTGTCCTTCCTGTATGGCTCAAGTTTTGCAACATTACTTCAGATGCATGTGTAGCAAAGGCATTCATTTTCCTATCTATTCCGCTTGTGAGAAACGGTTTTTCTACATTTACTTTTCCTATGTCAATGTTGCAAGGGCCATTTCGGGCAGGACGCTCGAATATGGCGAGAAGGTATGTCCCTTTAAAGTCAAAATAATATTCCGAACGTTGTCGCGTCTCGAACAGACACACGGGCACTCAAAATCAAAATCCAGTAGAGCATTCCAACCTGCTCGCTTAGCTCGCTCGCCCAAAAATGTCTTATTTTCAATTACGTTCCATTTTCGTGGTATTTTACGGTTTACAATGTTACACAGTATCACGCTGCGCAAACCTCATAATAAACCTAAGTTAACGCAATGGTGAATGGTGTGGTTTGTTTTCTCCTCAGCAGATGTCGCCACCTCCCTGCTTTTTCATAAACACCAGCGCTGTACACAAACAAACATTATGACACGCATTAAGTGCACTGAGTAAAACATTTCTAACGGTGGCATTATGTTGGCGTCACCGTACTCTGTACTGATGGAGCGGTAAGTATTGGTGCACCGTACCACGAATTAAGAAGCTGTTTCCGCAATTCCAACTCCAGATTGAACTAATAAAGCAACCGAAATACATACAAGAAGCAGTAGCTATGAAAACCTTAATTAACCCCACGGAATAAGGCAGGCAGATGGTGCTTAATTCTTTTATACGCAGTTTCCTTACATTCAGTCGAACCATACATTTATACATACTATCACCATTCACCATTTACGTAGTCTAACCTACGTAAACGTCGTAAACTTTTATTTCCACCTCCTCCCACCACGTGTTGTGCGGTAAATCTAGAAAGAAGGGTGAGCCCAAATGTAAAAGGATATGCTTTCCCATATTCGAGAAAAAATAAGGGCAGGCACTATTTTTCCAACCCTCTAATGGTTTATGGTTTTTATTTATGGTTTTTCTTCAGGATTTCATCACCCTGAAGAGCAAAAAAGGGCAAAAAAAAAGGGGTAAAAAAGAAAAAAAGGGGAGGGGGTGCCCCAATCGCACCAACGTGCGTAGAACCTTTGTTTGCAATCAATGTCTACATCTTTTACTAAATTACTTGTGTTCGTAATTTGGATTGTTCACGAATCTTCTATACTATATTAGAAGTCTATATACTAGCAGTCGTCCCCGGTTAAGACTTTGTTTGTTGACTTTGCCGATGGTTCAAAGTGTGATCAAAAGTCTAGAAGATTAATAATGCGGTAAAAATGAAAATTAATTATTCCAATAGATCGCCGAAGCAAAA
Source organism: Lithobius niger (assembly GCA_023313725.1). Taxonomy (NCBI): domain Eukaryota; kingdom Metazoa; phylum Arthropoda; class Chilopoda; order Lithobiomorpha; family Lithobiidae; genus Lithobius; species Lithobius niger. Next base: position 48,222 of record JAHWFP010079648.1, read on the forward strand.
TTATAAGACACTAGTCTAGAAAATTATAACTTCTGATGTAAAAATGCGAGCATCATTCCGGTTTGTGACGACGCAATTAATGCGTTCATGCTGGTTCGTCTATTGGGCGCAATGCCAAATGAGACAGTAGCTGCATTCTTCGCTGCGAGAAACGCGGCTACTATCTCAGTTTACCTTGGCGATGATAATTTACGCGGATGGCGATCAGTGCGCGGCTGTTATAAGGCAGGCCGGATGTTGCTTTAATATCCTAGTACAAAATAGGTATAACAGACACTTTTTTTTTCTTTTAATAGTAGTTCACTGTCCATAATCGAATGTTTCCCTCTTCGAAATATTTTTCTGTATGGGATTCTACGGAAACGTAGAAGAAACGTTTTGTAGAAGAATCTCAATCCCTTTTATTTTGTGCGAAACCGGATTATGCGAGACGGAATTCTGCGAAACGGGACACATGACCACGTAATTCAGTCAGTATTCACGTTCTTGACAGGCAGAAAAAGACGGGCTGACAAGAATATGAATACTTCATGACTGAATTACACAACTTGTCTGCCATGCAAGTTTCAAGTGCAGTAGTTTGTTCCCTGATAATTATTTGTTATTATAGGTGCTTCACATCAGGTGTTTACTGTCCGCCTTTCAACTCGTGTGCGATTTCAAATATCAGTTCTGTTGACAAAGAAAATATTACATAAGTTGACGTTCAACACTGATGTCTTATTTGCACGGCACACAATCGATCCCAAACCCATCGGCCTGATTCTCAGCCTAGTAAGCCAGGATTGGTTTGGAGGCCAGAATTCTGACAACTTTTCAGGTTTACCGGCATCTGACGGCGAGAGGACCAATTTTGCTAGGTAATTCCAATATATCGGAAATTCGTAGGCTCTTATACATTCCGCAGTCGATATCACAAGGCTGATATCACAGGGATAGGCCTAGTCATGTTAACATCGGTCAACCTTGCCACAGCTTCTGACCACTGGACTGCTACAGGTCACTTGTTTGGGGTGTCCGAAAAGCCATCACAAAACTCGCATTGCGTATAGAACTTCAAAATCGGTCCTATACTTCGTCTATGGAATGGTCGAGAAGTGGCATGCCAGATGCGTCTAATAACCCCGTGAGGGGGCGAGGAAAACCGCGTAATTGGAAGAATACAGTATAGTAATATAACGGAAAATAACACGAAATTCGTTTAATAGAAAATCGTCTAACACGAAATTCCTATAATGGAAAATCGTCTAATGGCCCTGCCTCGCTTACGCTGCCGCGCTCGTTGCGGCTATACGTATAACATCAGAAACCGCACCTGTATTATTGTCCACTTAGACGTGTGTGAGTTATATTATTGTCCTGTTAGACGTGTATCCATTATACGCTTATCCATTATACGATACTCCGTTTCGATGATTTTCCAAATTTTTTATTTATTTTTATTTGACAGATATTAGACAATTATCCCATTGGACGATTTCCCAATTATACTTTCGTCCGACGTCTCCCCCTCCCCGCGAGTAAACAAACGGCTACCAAGCCGCCTAACAGCTAACTGTGCGGACTCAGTTCAATTAAAGATCGTTTACATTATTGTAACGTTCAAACGACCACTATTAACGTTTGAACTCGGGTCTCCCATGTTAACGCCGAAATTTCGATGCTTAATTTCTCCACCGGCTTTTAATCTTTTCCACTCATATAATTTTAGTATATAGGCTTGGTTGGACTTGGTGAACATGTGTACCAACTTTTATTAATTTCCGGTTTGTCGCTTCGGAGATCTGGACTTGAGCTGGAATCGTGAGTTTCATATTTGGCTTGGACTTGTTCTTTGGACACGTTTATACAATGGTCTCTACAGACTAAACCATTTGTCGTAGAAAGCTGGTTCTTAGCTCATTTGAAAGATCTTCAAATGATGTGCCCTTGATAGAAAAATGAATTTCAATTGGTCGTGCCATTCCGGAGCTACGGCGAGTTGCATATCTTTATTCGGGGCCTTAGCCCGGAGCTATGCATGTCTATAATACCAACTGCCTACAACTACACACAGACTGAACGCAACGTACACACTACATACAAATAGACCAAAGAAAACGATGAAAAACAATGGGAAACCAAACAGCTTGAACTCAAAGTCGCCAAGTCACCACGGGGCCTTAAACGATCAGTTTTATTGTTTTACATTGTTTTAAACATTGTTATTAGGCAATAATGCTAACCAGCAAACGCTAGCCGCAAGGCGTAGACTTACATCTTAAAGGGTTTAAAGGGTTTAACGAGCGTTAACCACTCCTGGTCATCTGCCCGAAGCCCTAAGGCCCTATGTCTGCAACAGCCAGATTCCCAGGCGGTCACCCACCCAAGTATCAATCCAGCCCAATGCTGCTTAACTTCGGGGATCTGACGAGAACCGGTGTTTCCAGCACTGCAAGGCCGCAGACTTACATCAAACTGATGCTAACAATACTGACGAGTCAACAATACACCAGCACTTTGTGGAAACGTGAAGAGGAAGCATTATTCTCTTTACGCATTATACCACGCGCCAAGGCTGTTTGCCATGACGCACCCATCACGTGACTGGGCTAGTCCACTCAGACGATCAAAGATCCGCTATTCTCGTTCGTCATTGGCTAACTCTTGATGACATCACGGCAAACAGCTGTGGCTCGTGGTATAGTTTATATAGTGGTTTGACGTCACCCTCCCGTGTTATGGCTAAAATGTTCGTTGCCCATTTGGCTGGCCGTCCTGTAATAATCGAATAAAGGCCAAAGCCTCTGAAAGAGAGCTGCAGAAAAACCAACTTACAACAGAATGACTTGCACTGTACGAGCGAGCGAAGTGAGCGAAATTCAATTCATTTGCAAGGAGTACGTAAGACCAACTTGGTATGCCAAAGTATAGTTTGATGTGTAAGGTAAGGTTTAGCTGATCCGTAATCAAAAAAGCAACGGAACACAAATTAACTTTCCTGTAAGGTTTCAGATACTGCAGTGTTGCTGCACTGTTTAGTCCACATGTAACCTTACTGCTGTATCTAACCCTTATACACGTAAATACAATTAAAACCATAGCCCAACTTTCAAAACCTTTCATGCCGAAACAAAGGAAGAATAGTTCCATTCCGTTTCATAGTTTCATTCCGTTGTTAACATTTTTTTCGCTACCACCTTTTTTAATTCGACGTGTCACACGTCGAATTAATGTGGTTGTGCCAAAAAAGGGCTAAAGACAAATCGGTTCGGGTACATCTCCTTAAAAACGATACACTTTTGTTCAGTTCTGATCCGACGAAATTCAAGTATGTTGGTGGGTGAGTTGCAGTGTAAAATATCAATAAAATGTAATTTCACAAATTTTGTAATTTGGGGGAAAAAAGTGCTAACCTCTAACGAGGTGTTTCCACGCGAAACCGTTATCCATAGTCCACAGAGCTTTGTGACGTCAGAGTTACACGTGTGCTCTTCGCAAATCTGAGCGAAAAACGGCAGTGGCGGTATTGAAAAACTTTGGGGGAAATGTGGATCGAGGTTCGGTTAGAGGCTCCTCGGAAAACTTCGGGGTCGTTCGGGTTTGTGACGTCATCGCTCTGACTATTTATATTCATTCAAACGAAATTTTAAACCTCCCCCAACGTAAAACCCTGCTCTACTCGACCGTGCATAAAGACGAGTGTATATTAGGCTAGTTGACCGGGCCGAGTAATGTGCGAGTCGAGTTGGCTTGCTACTCGCCCTTTACTCCCCCAATGTAAACTTCTACTTTACTCGACTGTGCGAGCAGCGCACTTGACTCGCTACTTGTATGACAGTTGACTATCCACATGTTTATATTTGATGCGAGACAGCAAAGTGAGTTAGGTTTACAAGATGGCAGCGCCCCAGCTGGCGGCAAAGTGGGGGGAAGCGACAACATCGAAATTTGTACGGACTTGCATTGACAAAACCCTGGGTGAGTAAGGAACTAGTGTAAACAACAACTCGCATGCGGAATACACTTGCTCCAGTGACACGCCCCAGTGCTCAGCCAGTCAACTATCGTAATGTACATTAAGCTAGTTGACTGGGGCGAGTAATGTGCGAGTCGAGTTGACTTGCTACTCTCCCCATGTTAACCTCCACTCTCGAGGGCGAGTAGTGGGAAAGTAGCAAGTCAACTCGACTCGCACATTACTTGGCCCAATCAGCTAGCCTTACGTATACCCACCTCTTAATTTACAGCGAAGCGTACCCTGCAAGCAAACACCGAAGCAAGCTAATGAATCCAACACCGATCTTTACGAGCGATTCTGAATATGCCTGCCATCACCATGCACAACATTTGCTGTAGAAGCGATGAAAGAAGCAACCGCGTGGTTTTTAAATGCAGCAATAGTGTATTTTTTTTAACCAATTGTGCCTTCTTTACACTAAAATAACTTTCACTATGGTATATTATAGCAAATTGCTTTGTGTTGTTCGTGTACCGCTCGGGGACACTAGCCTTATAGATAGGGCGCTCGTACTTCATCTACTAAAAATCGGTCAATATATATCTTCGAAAATATTCGGTGTAGAAATTTCGTCTCCGAAATACCGGATTTTCTAAGTTCCCTTGTCGTGAAAATTCAACCAAATCTGAACAAAACTAGGAACGTCATCGAGTCCCGAACAGACAAATACAGACGGATACACAAATTCCAATTTCAGTCGAGTGTTAGACCTTGCTCGCTACGCTAGCTCGGCCAAAAATCAAGCATCACCCGTCAACCCTTTTATGGTTAGCTGATATGGTTAGCAAATTTACTAGGGGCAAATCAGAGTACAACAGTGCACTCTCTGATGAACGTGGACCTCTTCCCCCTTTCGTCCCTCTTTCTTCCCTATCCTCTCCCAACTCCCACCCAAAAAAATCACACACTCGCACGGCTCTGAAGTTGGTGGGACAATTTTATTCATTTGGGAGGTGGGTGGGGGCGAGGGCAAAGAGTTTCCAGTCTGCCCGTGGCACGGAAAAGGTTAACTAACTTTAAGTAGTGCATGGAAATGCTGAAATCTTTCGGGAAAAAAATCGTGATATATCACTTTGTTTTCATTTTCTGTGTTTCCTTAATCACGCAAAGCCCTTCACTTCTGCGTGACACGCTATGATGTTGTTTATTAGCCAAGTTAGTGTAACACGTAGTGTGTAGGCTGCCACAGGGAAACACCGGCCAGCTCGTGAAAAGTGTTCTATTAAGCGTTAAAAGCATCTGTCAGTAATTGGTGTGTTGTAACTCTGATCGCAAAACGTAAACATGTTTCGTCAACCCAACCACCTATGGTCTTTGTACGCCTCCAGCCGCAACAATAGAAATGAAATGTAAGGCCGTACTATGCAACCAACGGTGTCACTTTCGTAATGGCACGCACACACGTCTACTTCCATTGTGTTGTGCAAGGCTTCGGTAACCGATTTTTTTTTATTTCTAAGCTCAGAAGAGTTGCCTTTATGTTTGGGTTCGAAAACAGGAAATGCCGTTTCCTGAACTAAAAACGAGTCACTGTGCTCAGTCAATGTCAATAATGACAAACAGAAAAGGAAAAAAACCCTCCTGTAAAAGGAATCATTGGGCTGCAAAAAGTGAGTGTTTCCCGAACTTTGAAACTTTGTAACTGAACGTAAGGGCGCATTTATACAAGCATAGACAAGCGCAAGCGCTCGGCGAAAGCTATCAATTTGCTAGCCTGTATCGTTATTTGTTTACATTATTTGTTTATTTGTTTTATTTGTTTATTATTTGTTTCCTCGAATTCGTACTGTTTTGCTGAGTTTTCCCCAGGCCAAACCAGGGCAGTTTTGGCCGCAAATCGCCAAAAATATCAAATGTTGCGGGAAAAAAAATTTTTGGCAGAATTTTTGTACATTTTTCGGTTGTTTCTGTTTCTGTAATTTTCTGAAGTTCTCAAAAGACGTTTAAAGGGGGAAAGCCTGGCCAATTTTCTCCCTTACCACTAGTGTGCGAATGACCGAGAAAAAAGTAATGCAAGGAAGGAAAAAAATTAACCAATATTGTGGAAATTTTAACGAGAGTTCGCTCCCATCGTGGACAAACAACGAAGGAATCTAGCCTTCTCGAGCCCGTTCGCAAGCCAAAATATTTACCGGAGAATTTTTGTATTATTTCTGCTAAACGACCGCGATGCTCAACTAAAAGTAGCATTATCACCGATTGAAAGTCTGCAGAATCTGGCAACATCTAGCGATGTCTAGGACTATCTGTCGCTTGCTGGTACCAAGCAAAGGAATGCACAACGGCATTTCTTTTAACGAAACAAACAAGCCACGACCTCCTTAATTATTGAGTGAAAATTTGGTATACGTCCTCGTGCACCTGGGAGCAAGCTGTAAAGGTTAACAATATCACTGCCGCTAGATGGCGCCATGGTATTTTCGTTCGATTTTCAATCGGTAATAGCGCCACTTTAAACTGAAAGGACCACCACTTACACCGAAAAAAGATCACACCGGACCTTTCTGTTTAGTAATTAAACAAATCGAAGCTTGACTCGTTACCGGTTGGTCTTCAACAAACAAACCACAGATCTTGACAATATATCTTACTTAGATCGAGCTGTCTGCTTGCATACAGTTATGTCCCTATATTATGAAAACAACGTTACCGTAGTTATTCGTGGAAATTTTACGGAAACACTAAGCTGCTCTCTTCGGGATACGGAGTAGTTAGATAGTAGTAAGTTGGGCGTAACTCCAATGACGTCACTTTCGAGCAATGACGTCATTTTCGTAATTGTCGGACTTTCACGGAAACACGAAGATGCTTCTCGTTAGGATACGTTTAACTTGGTGAATCAGCGGCATAAAAATGAGGTTTAGGCTTACTTAAAGGCGCCAGTTCACCATTTCGATAGCATTGCCCATATTCTGAACACAGTATCCACGTTGCAGATTCTCCGCCATCCGAAAGGCTGACGTGGGTCACGTGATCTCGTGAAGAACATAAGTTGCCCACTGACAGGGCCAGACAACTCGCAAGCAAAAGACACCAACACGTCTTTTAAAGATGGTGGCTCTCTGGTGTAATATGATGT
>JAHWFP010079649.1:0-22684 GCA_023313725.1 Lithobius niger
GAATCATCCCGAACGGGGTGTGTGTACCAGCTGGAGACAACATTTTTTAAAAAACAACTCGCTGCATCTTTTATTGATGGAGCAGTAATATTATGATCTGTATGCATTTTTATACCTTTGTTTTAGGAGCAATTATCACCCCTTCCACACCGTGAAAAAGTTCAGGCCTGGCCCGGGTCTGAGCATGACCATTCCACATTGGGCTTTGAATTCCTGGTCGACGTCGGGACTTGAGACACAAACTCCGGCCCCGTGTTTCAAACAACAGTGAGATAAGAGGAAAGCAGTAGGAGAGGACAAGAGAGTGAGAAAGGAACAGCGACTGCGCTGCCAATGTTCAAGCAAGAGAAATATTAACTGAATTCCGGACAGAAGAGTGTCGGATTTTCTCTTTGTGAAACCGTAGGTTTGCCTTGTGGTATAAATTCGGGCCCCAGACACCAAGCACGGTGTTCGGGGTCCAGTGTGGAGTGGAATTAGTTTCAGTTTCCTTAATACAGAGAGGTTTTAGGTAGACTTGGTCCCTCCCTTTCCCTATTTGATGAATAAAGTTTGTCTTATTCTCAGTCTATTATTTTTAACTATCCTATTTGATGACTTATGCTTGAGCTGATACTCGTGTTTAGTGAGGAGCAATCCTTACCCCTGACAATTAGTTCTGTAGCGGTCCTGTCAGTTCCAGCACGATTAGTAGCAATGCATTCATATACGCCAGCATCAGTTATCTTGGCTTCATTAAACATCACAGATCCAGATATTATAGATTGTCTTTGTGACTGCCTCACAGGTCGACCTCCGAGAGACATTTTCTTTTCCCATCTGAAATGGAAGTTTATATGAATGACAATAATGAGTTACAGCCACCAATACTTTTAAAATGATTCATAAATTTTCTTGGTTCGAATTTGAAAGAAATTTGTGTTTTGGGGATAAAACCATGCAGCTTGTTTCTTATACTTCTGTGGTGTTTGTATTTCCCAGGCAAGTTTCACAAATGTTACGATTAATTTTTAAAAAATGGATAATATAGACTGGACATAGAGTATACTGAAGACAAATGCGCTTACTTTATTTGTGGGGTTGGATTTCCCTGGGCTTCACAAGACAAAAACGCAGTGTCCCCACTTTTCACCAACACAGACTTCTTCGAAAACGTAATCTTTGGAAGAACAGTAGTGTGCGAATCTGTGAAAAGGCAGTCGTGTGTCACAAAAGTTACTTTTCCAGCAAAAAAAATCTTTGCGTAATAGAAGAAATTATTCCAACTGTCATTTTATAATAATTCATAACAAATGGGCGTGTTAAACAACAATTTAAACTGAAGTTTTTTAGTAAAGCGCTAACTGACCAGTCATCCACAGGCAATTCTGATGCAAACAACATGGCTTAACATCATAGTAAATTACAAAAGGATCCATAAACGTTAGCGAGGACACACTCCTGATTCATTGTCGAATCAAGAGGGGCGAACCTTATCAAGTTTTCTTCACCATGGCTTAAGATTTTAAATTTTGGTCATCTATAATTAACTACGTTCTCTGCGCAAAGAGAATCACCATTTTTGTTTGTAGAAAAACGCATAATCTATCCATGGTGCCGTGGGTAGATACATGACTAACGTACTGGATACCATAGACAGGCCAAGAATGTATTTACAAAGTTGCAGAGGGTCATTTTACTACCTACCCCGCCCCCCCCCCCCCAAAAGAAAACTGAAGTTTATAGATAAACAATCCCAATATTCTGGAAAACTACCGTTCCAATGGCCAGCAAATGTTACAGTATCCCCATTCCCAATATTATCCCCCACTACCTCAAATCTTATCGTGCTAGAAATTACAGCATGTGTTATAGAATACATGTGATACATTAAATAGTGAAAAACAAGGTTGTTGGACAAAACAAACGGCCAGCATTAAAGAGTGGCCTTGTATATACAACATATCAGCATTAACAGTAATTTGAACCCTGGCCCATAATTCCAAAAGTCGGTAACTGATGGTAACAGTGGTTGATCGAAGACATAAGAAAAAGTCACAATGGTGGTGTAAGTGTGACTTTTTCTTTTATTCTGGCCTATAATGTTTGGACGTGTCTCTTAATGTTCTTTAAGGTAGACATAAAAGACTGTAGCCAAATCAATTTATTTTTTTTTACGGTAGGAATATTCAGATAAGTAGATATCACCAGAAACAATTAATTCCCTTTAAGTAGAATCGTTTGAGTGTTTACGTTGTCATCTACAGTACTCTGTCACTGTTTTATTTTAAAGTTGAAAAAGTTAGCCTTAATGGTACCAACTTTATAGTTGTTACCAGTGATACACACATTACCAAAACACAGTGGTGTTACCTGTATCGTAGTATAAGTGTATTACCAGTAACAAACAGTTTTCCTGCTGTGGAGCTGGTTTTCATTTCTCCTGTAAGATGGTTTTTGGTTCGGCACTGGAAAGTTGCTTTGGCATCTTGTGGTCCAACGTCCTGCACGTACAACTCTCCACTGGGTACAAGGGAATATTTTGGATCTAGTCAACAAAAATCGGGATGATAAGACAGTAATTTGTTGAACAAGAAAAGTTCACTTAAACCTTACAACACAGAACTGATGCGAATAGCTTTGTTTTCACCCACGGTTGGCTACAAAACATTAAACAAACTAGTGATTAGGTTGCATCTAAAAAACAGATCGAGTACAAGGAAGATTCTGGGAGTAGTGTTCCGTCATTTTATCTCCTGAGGGTGCCTGGGTTTCGTTTGTTCCATCACCTTAGTATGTATTCTTTGAAACCAAAATTATTAGCGAGTTCAACACGTTAAACACCTCAAACTACTCTAGGCAGTAAAGTACTGTTAGCTGGTTATCTATCAATGAATTGCAGCCCCATTAACAATTATTAACAAAAATTGCTAGCATCGTAGAATTTGGTCAATATTTTGCGAATGTGCATCATTGGTAGTAAAAAAAACAATGTTCTCAAACGAAGAGATAAATAAAGCACACGATCAGTATTTCATTCGTTCCTTTCATAACTGTGAAAGAGAAAAACCCAATTGAAATTACGACAGCGATAGAGGTGTGCACGTCTAAACGTTACTGTGCGTTACATTTGGCAAAGTGCTTCAGCGAATAGCTTTTTTGGCTCAAGCCGACATCACCAGTAGAGTTTCAGAGCTTTGTGAACAAACAGACGGTCGTGGTAGGAAAAAGATGGCTGTAGTTTTTTGAAATCCAATAACGCCTATCAGTATTTTCAGCTCTAGGCACACAAAAAAAACAGCAATACCCAGGTGCTCACCAGCACTATGAAGGAAACGTAGATGTAATTTGGCTCTTACAATCAAGGGATTTGGTTTGGCAAACTATGCAAACAATTCCAAAATACGAAATATGCTTCCGCATTTGTGACTATGTGCCTACTTGTGCAGTTGAAAGATGCATCTGTAAGAAAATACGAATTGCACGTAAAACTCTCCCCATTTGGTGTAAGGGAAGATTTTGCATCTAGTCAACAAAAATCAGGATGATAAGACAGTAATTTTTTCAACAAGAAAAGTTCAGTAAAACCTTACAACACAGAATGCAAGTACCTTTTTTTTTCACTTACTGTTGGCTACAAAACCTTACGCAAGCAAGTGATTAAAGTTTGCGCAGCGTATCTTGAGCAATGCAGGTATTTTACGATCGGCTACGTCTGGCTACTGGAGAGGGTTGCTTTAATCGGCGGCCGCCATTGTTTTTGCAACTATTTTGGATATCAGCAAGGCACTCTGCTACCAAAGTCATACAATCGATTGTCTGTGTTCATTGTGGGGCGAACTCAAGATATGCTGCGGGCACTATAGGTTGCATCTCAAAAAAGACCAAGGAAGATTCTAATTGTAGTGCTCCTTTTTTATCTTCTGCGGGTGCCTGAGTAATGTTTTTTTCCATTGCCTTATTTTATGTTCTTTAAAACCAAAATTGTTAGCAAGTTCAACACGTTAAACACGTCAAACTAAATCTAGGCTATAAAGTACTGTTAGTGAATAGCAGCAGCCCCATTAACAATCTAACAAAAATTGCTAGTGGCATGGATTTTGGTCAATATTTTGCGAACATACATCGTTCGTTGGTAGTAAAAAACATAATCTCATACTAAGAGATATATAAAGCACACAATCAGTTTTTCATTCGTCCCTTCCATAAGTGTGAAAGGTAGAAAGTCAACTGACATTACGACAGAGCTTAGAGGTCTCCAAGTCTAACCGTTACCGTGCGCTACGTTTGGTAAAGTACTTCAGGGAATAGTGTTTTTGGCTCAATGCCGACGTCACCAGTAGATGTTTAGAGCTTTGTGGGCAACCGGACGATCGTGGTAGGAAATTAGATGGCTGGCATTTTTTAAATGTAATAACGCCTATCAACATTTTCAGCTATTGATATAAACAAAAAAAACAGCAGCCACCAGTTGCTTCCTAGCACTATGAAGGCGACGTGGATGTAATTAGGCTCTTTACAATGAAGGGATTTGTTGTGGCAAACTACGAAAACAATTCAAAATTGCGAAATGTGTGTCTGCATTTGTGTCAATATGCCTACAATTAGCATGCCGTTTTCGGCTATCACGTTGTCTGGGCCATGCGCACATTTCCCTAAACGTATTTCTCACAGGAAAAAAGTTAAAATTTATATCGGGAGACGGTGGCAAGAGGACAGGGTGCTCCAACGCAATCTCAGTGGGTGGCCCCATCTCAGGGACAAAACAAAGCCCTATGAGTCAGGTGCTTAATTCCAATTCTGTACGGCTTTTGGTGCAACGAAGTTTTGGACCACCCTGTGTTGTGTGGTTACAAGGGAAGTAGAGAGTTTAAAGCGTTTATTAAACGATAAATATAAAAACTTATCAATAACGGTTTTAACTGTAATGCTCTGCAACTAAGTTTGTACGGAATCAACTCAGTCATTTATGAAGAATTTTCTAAACCGTGAGTTATGGAATGTTTAACTATGCACTTGTGGATTTTCATGAGGCTTTGTTGGAATGAGGTACAAAAATGCCCTACCATTTCATCAGATACAGCCGATCACCCAGAATTTTTACCCTTACACAAACATGCGGTGGTTTCAAATTTCTGCAACTGGATATGCTAGTTGGCAGTGCTTTCCCGAAACGTATCCTAAAGTGTCATTGCACAACAGTGACTGACTACGTTTTGATTAATTTAAGCACACAAACCGTCTTCTCTGTAGCAATTATGGCCATCTTGCAGAACTAGTCACGTGACGTTCACGTTACACGCATTCCAAAACTACCACCACTCTGCGAAACGTACAGAGGTGCAGAAAGTGACGGTGAAAACTGTTATTCAAAAAGTTGTATAGTTTTTGCTTAATTAATTCGTCATACTCTCTACTTCAATTGTAGATAACTTGTATTTTAGACGTGGTATGACCTGGTCGTGTCAGAGACAGCACGAAATTTTACATGCTAGGTTAGGTCCTTTTAAATTGCTTATGGCAGACTTCTAACCAGAACACCAATACAACTTGTAGAGAGAATGAAAAAATATCTTGCCTGATGGAGAATCCGACCTAGGACCATCGAGCTTGTTCCTGTAACATAATTATTTTTCTTTCCTCCTAACTGCTAATATCAGATTTGGTAAAATTTACATTTCTGTGTCGACATCATTAGTCAGAAATATTAGTTGAGTTTTTGTGGTGAAGCAATGCATTAGCTTACCAGGGAATGGGCTTTCTGAAGCAATTACATGCAACAATCACGAATCCAGGCCATAACTGTGACATGACCAACGAGAAAGTTGCAGCAATGCAGTTAGCTTACCAGGGGATAAGCCTTCTGCAGCAATTGTAGCAACAGAGTCTCGACTCCAGGCAACAACTGTGACATGACCAACGAGAAAGTTAGGGATATGACAACGAAACACAGCAGTATTGCCTGCGATAGCAAAAACGTCATACACGTAGATGTCGTACGGTTGAAGAATAACTGCAATAAAAAATAAATCACTTAAAAATCATAAATGCGGTACTAAACAAAGCTACAAGTATCCTTTATATCAACATTTACCTGCTCTGATATTTACATCGTAAGAAACAACTGCCCCAATCTCATTTTGGGCCTTGCATCTGTAAGTAGTGGCATGGACGTCTTGGCGAAATTGTCTTGCTTCAAAAGGAGGAAGAATCAATTGGTCATTCTCAATTCGACGTAAATTTGTGATAGGAAGTAGAGGTGAACCATCAGAGGAGATCCATGTTATTTGGGGAGTAGGGTGTCCTTTTGCATTACATACCAAACGGGTTCCAGTTGAGTTGGAGAATGAAACTATGGCAGGAGGGAGAGATGTCAGGGCGGGAGGAGCTAGCTCTAAAAGGAAATAAAAACAATGGTTTTAAAAACTGTGTTAACACACTGAGGTAAATTTTCTCCTAAATGTTCACTGGGAAATTATTTCATAATAATTTTAACGGTTTGAAAAAAAAAGTATCTGACAACATCCCAACCAATAAACAGATACTTTGTGAATCCATTTTTCTTTCTTTTAAACATGAAGAAAATTGAAGATGAACAGCAAAATTCTTTTCATGTCCTAGTGGTTCAGGGTCAACAATAAGTACGCGGAAAACGGGAAGGTTCCCAACTAAACTAAACGTCTGCGTTAGGAAAATGATACTCAGTCAGAAATAACGGGAAATAGGACAAAATTACCAAAAAAACAATTGGGAAAACAGAAAGAAATAGCTTTAAAAAAAGGTTCTGAATATTGCCTGACAAAATCTTGTTCCACCCGAAAATTTTAGCCACCCCCCCCCTCCCAGTGGTTAATCTTCGATGCACCTCTGGTGACTTCAACTCACCAACACCAAAAGGGACGAATTACATTCAACGTTCATAATCAAGCCTTCTACACATAGCTCTACATAGTAACTTATGCAGGGTGTGAGTGGGAGGGGGTGGAGGGGGTGGAGTTGAAGCGAGGAAGGAGATCGCTTCTTCAAGCCAAAGCCGACTGGGGCAGAAATCACTTGTCTTGATCTGTTGGTTCAACGCCAGATGACATGGGTGCCAGAAAGTTCACGCCTTTAGCATTGCCTAGGTAAATAAGATACCGGCGGTGTTGAATCAACATGGCTCGGTGCTGGAAATGAAAACCACAGCTTCTCTTCCAGACGACCTTGTGAAAAGGGATGGAATATGAAGCGACAGTTACATAATGGAAGTAGCCTGCATCAGCGAGTCACTTTTATAGACAAGGTTTTTATTTTCCAAGCAAGAAAGAATATGACAAAAAAAGACATTTTTTTTTTCGTTTTGGTTTGGGTTGGGGGTGTAGGGAAGAGGGAATTTCTACTTATTACTTTTTTTTTTAACCGAACACGGAAACAAATAACAAAATGAGGAGTTTTTTTTACGGGGGAGAAGGAGGGAATTGCTCCGCTCCTATTTTTTTTTCCATATACAGGATGTCCCAACATTCCGAGTTGAGCTTTCGCCGCCATCTTGGAAAAATGGCCAAAAGTCACTTCCAGTTTAGGGCTTTCGTCCATTATCTCGTCTCCCGTTAACTTTACAGCAGTAATGCATAACACCAAAGTTGTAGACCATAAAACCTTTAACAAAAATCAAATTAGGTGAAAATTTCCAAAAGCCTATAGTTTTACGAGAAAATAATGGTTCAATTGTACACAACCCATACTCGCATGTTAGCGTTTTTCTGTCATCACGGTTTTCAATTGTACAACCGGTGTAAGGATCGGGTTTACATCAATATATACCGGAATAGGAATTGAAGAAGATAAATCAAGGTAACGAATGCCGCAAACCGCTTACGTTTATCTTAAATAGTTGGCAAGTTATCACGATTTCTGTTATTTGTTGCATATACAATTAAACTTTTATAACGATAGATAGACCAAAGGTCTTTATAAACAACCATTTTGTATGCGTTGTTGCGTGAGAGCCTAAACATTACCATTGTTATAACAGTTCTTATTGCCAGGACCAGGAGTCGTTAACGCTCGTTAAACCCTTTGAAACCCTTTGAAGGTTATCACTCTTGATTTTCACTCTTATATTATTGTTATACAGGGTGAGTCAAAAGTATCGACTCAGTGGATTTGGCAGCTGCATTATTTGGTTTAGCCATCAAACACCCACCCATCGTTGGTCACCACGTAGGGGGCCACGTTTTGAGATCATCAAGGGGTGCCTCCCAAAATGCCCCCCTTAAATAAATTTTCCATTTCCGGTTCCTATAGGAATAGGGCATTGGTCCCAATTAGAGATATGTGCGGGCAGTCAATTCATGGTGAATGCAGAAAACAGCATGTAAATTGGTCCGCCTGCATAGCACGAGCTATGACCAAAACACCTTAGTACAGATGTTGACTTATTGCATAAAATAATATGAGCAGAGTTGTGTATTGGTTGACTGCATGTAATAATGACAGTAGGTAACAACAAACTTAACGAAATTGATAAGGGTTTGGCTAGCTAATGCTTGTACACACGTTTGTAGCACATGTAGCACACTGGCATTCGACCTAAGGAACCGTAAGTGGAAATTCTATTTGAGGGGGGGGGGGGACAACTCTGCTTGATCTCAATGCTTATGTCCTAATTGTTCACAAAAGGACTTCTTTCTTGCTCACGATTCCCGGGAAGGGAGGTAGAACTCACTAGTTGGCGTAGACAGTATGTTTATGTAGCAGACAGCACATTTGTTGAAACATGGGCTCGAACCTCAACATGCAGTTCAAGGTCGAACACCAGTTTGTTACACGTGCTACAAATCTGTGCTACCCGAACCCTTATCAATTTCATTACGTTTGCTGTTACCTACTGTAATTATTACATGCAATAAACCAATTCACACAACTGCCCGGGATATTACATTATGCAATAAAGTCAACTTTTGTGCTAATCTGTTTTGGTCATACCTCCTGCATTTGTAGATCGATTTACACGCTGTTCTCTGCATTCACCATGAATTCACTGCCCGCACATATCTGAAATTGGGACCAATGCTCTATGCCGAAAGGAACCGGAAGTAGAAAATTTATTTAAGAGGGCCAGGATGAGGGGCACCCCAGGATGATCTCAAAACGTGGCCCCCTGCATGGTGACCATCAATCGATGGTTATTTGGTGGCTAAACCAAATCATGCAGCTGCCAAATCAACTGGATCGATACTTTAGTTTAGTGCCGACTGTCACTTCTAGGTTTTACGGTGCACCGAATTCAAAAAAATGGTCTAAATAATTTCCAGGACTTTACACAATGAGATATCCAAAATGACGGCCAAAATGGGGCAACATTCAAGTGTTTTTCATAATTTTAAAATATACTGTTAGAGTAGAGGCAGATTTGAATTATCCCTCAAAAAGGTGAGTTCATTTGCAGTGACTAGTGTCTAGCAAACACCAGGTAAAATCCGTAGTGTAGTGTGTTCGTAATTAGGAACTAAGTTGAGGCTGTTTCTATGCTGTAGCACTGCATTTTTCTTCCAATTCACTACAAGTTACATCTTTAAACTGCTGCAGTAGCCGTTCTAATTAAGATAAGTGGATGTAATTAAGCTTAGATGACAGATGGAGATGTATATTTTCGAATGAGGGTAATTAGAACGGATTATCCAAATTAGGGGATAAGATAAAACTGTTTATCTACGATATAGGCCCATGCTTTCTTCTTCAATTCACCGCATGTTACGTCTTTAAAGTGACGCGGTGGCAGTTCTAATTATGATAATGTATATTCCAACATAGGTAATAATAACTATTTTCGTGATTAGGAGATGAGCTATAAATGTTTATCGGTGCTGTGGCTGCATGCTTACGTCAATCCTCTGTAAGTTACATCTTTAACATAATGCGGTGGCAGTTCTAATTATGATTAATGGATGTATTTTAATTAAGCTTGTTGGAAAAGATACACCACCAACTTTCATATAAGCCTAATTATATTCATTTGTCGTAATTAGAACGGCTACTGCAGCAGTTTAAAGCTGTAACTTGTGATAAACAGACGCAAAAAGCACAGTGCTACACCGTAGATAAACTGCTGTAGCTTAGCCCCTAATTACAATAAAACGTTTTAATTACGCTTGTTGGAAAACATACATCTCCTCCTTTCATCTAAGCCTAATTATATCCATTTACCTTAATTATAACGGCTACTGCAGCACTTAAAGACGTAACTTGTGCAAATCATCAAAATGCACATCACTTCAACGTAGATAAACTGCAGTAGCGTAGCTCCTAATTTCAATAAATCGTTTCAATTATCCATGTCTTATCTTAAGTATATTTTAAAACTATGAAAAACACTTGAATTTTTCCACCATTTTGGCCGCCATCTTGGATAGCTTGTTGTGTGGAGTCCTGGCACCTTTTTTTAGAGCATTTTTTTGAATTCGGCAGACCTTAAAACCTAGCAATTGACACCAAACTTACATACGTTAGCACGATTTTGAATTTGTGTATTGCATAGCGGCCATTTTAAAAACAAAAATGGACGCCATGTTGTTTTTTGGAAAGATTTCAGGGGGCACCCGTTCCTAAAAGTTTATCATGGGTATGGACATGAAGTGCACACGAGATTGTGTTACCCTCAAAGTGCAGTTTTCTTGAAAACTTTGCTGCTTACACGCACGACTATTAGACGCACAAAAACTTTGCTTCTCTGTTCGATACCGTATCAACCAACCCATGGGGTTGAGGAGGACTAATCGTTGCCCTGCAGCAGTATGGGTGCGACTTGACTCGCCATCTGTCCCGCTTGGCTTGGACAGATAAGCGAGTCAACTCTCGCTCGTACTGCTGTAGGGCAACGATTAGTTACCCTCAACCACAACTTGGTCCGTCTGTCACCCTCCTTTCACAACTCGCAGTGAACTCGCTGTATTTTCAAGCCTGGTCAGAAAAACACGCAGCAAGTAAGAGGTTTAGGGCTATTGTTCTGGTCCAACAACCAATAGCAAAGGAGAACTAGATGACGTGCATTCCCGGGAAAGATCCCCGCCTACAGAGCACGCATCGCAGCATTCGTGGTGAACTAGCAATCAATCCGTAGTCAGCTCGCTGTCATTCTGTCACCCGTCTCATTCTCCACTCGCAGGAATAAAGGCTGGGACAGACGAGCGAGTCAACGCGTGCTCGTACTGCTGTAGGGCAGCAATAGTCCCCCTCAACCCCAACTTGGTCCGTCTGTCACCCTCCTTTTACAACTCGCAGTGAACTCGCTAAATTTTCAAGCCTGGTCAGAAAAACACTCAGCAAGTAAGAGCATTAGGGCTATTGTACTGGTCCAACAACCAATAGCAAAGGAGAATTAGATGATGCCGTTTCCCCGGGAAAAGTCCCACACCTACGGAGCATGCTCCACAGCAGTCGTCCTGAACTCGCAGTCAACTCGTGGTCAGCTCGCTCTCATCTGTCACCTTTCTCGTTCCCCACCCGCAGGAATTCAGAATGGTTATAATCGTGGCCTCGGGGACTCGCGCTCGTTGAGATTCGCTCGTCTGTCCCAGCCTTATGACTGCTACGACAATTTATGTCTGAAACTCAATCCGCAAATTAATTTCTTGTCCACCATTGGTTTTATCCATCACCGTGTCAGGATTCTGACACCCCTGCCCCACACCTTCTTTCCTAGTTTCTTGAGGTAAACATAGGATAAACCTAATTGTCGATCCAATTCTGGTTTTGCCCTTTCAATACCGCTTCGGTGGCAAATCTACTTAGTGAAATAGATAAATGCGTTCATCACTCGCCATTTCTCCTGATAAGCTCGGAACAAAGTAAACTGGGATTGAAGCTGCGTGCCTCGAGGAAGGCAGCTACTGTCTCACTTGGCTTTCAGTCAGAAGTGACAAGTCACGTGACTTGAAGTGACGAAGAGTCTCTACGTCAGAGACTAGGTGCTGTCAATATCGCGTGACGTCGCCTTCGAAAGTAGCCCTAGAAGCGTTGTAGCGCGCGTGAGAGACTCTTCGGACCGATTGGTTGAAAAAGAGCTTAATGGCATGCACGCGCTACATCTGTCATCAGGATGGCACTCTTAGACAATCAAATAAAAGGTAAATTAATTCATATAAAACTGTTTCCGGTAATATATCGAGGAAAAAAGCTAAAATGTACAGGAGGGAGTTATGTGCCTTTAAAGGATTCACGTCCAATAGCTTTCATGACGTCCGTACTAATCTCAAGCTTGTTCGATAAAGTCGACAAAAACAAGAAATTTACTTCAATTGAAAAATTCTAAAAAAAAAAACTGATTTTTTTTTCTCGTTTCAAAGGATTTAAAGTTGATGAGAATGAGTTGTTGTACAGGGTCTGGAGGACAGAAAGCAACTTCCCCCTCCCCCCTCCTCTGACGTACCGCACTCAATTTCAAATTATACTAAACGTCTCTTAAGGGTAAGAAAAAAGCCAAACACGCACGACATCCCTTGTGAGTGTCAACGCTGCTACTGAAAAGTTTAATATTTCTTACGAAATATTTGTGTAAAGCAGTCTTGTTCCCTGCCCTAAAGGCGTACTAGCAAAAATTTATAGGGTTGGGGAGATAGATCCACAACCAGACAGTCCTGTGGTTTGGGAGTTGTCAACCGGAAATGATGCCACGCTCTTTTATTAACAATTAGTGTGAGGACGTCACGCAACAAAACAATGATTACAACATTAAGGGAGCATTCACAAATTACGTAACACTTTTTTTTTTTATCAATTTAGACCCCCGCCCCCGTTTGTAACACAAGTGTAACACTTGGCATGACCACCCCACCTGAAAATACATAACATTTTCCCTTCCCCATCAATTGTATAGCTTTTTTTGTTATGATTTAAGGTCTTGCCGCCTGCAGACTCAACCACCATACCGCCCTTTATTGCCCCCAAAACTACCCCTCCCCTATACTCTTAAGGAATGTTTGGTCTTTAACCCCCTTACTTCCTTCTACCATCTATCTTAATTATAATAATAATTACAAACAAAAACGTCAAATGTGCCGTACTTAGGGGCAAATGACCAGTGATTTTGAAAAAAATTTAAGTCATAATCAAAAGTTAGAAAAATAGTTTAGCTAAAAGAATTTAGCTAAATAACTTAGAAAAAAATTAGCGAAAAATAATTTTGCGAAAATTAGTGCGTTACGTAAAACTTTTGTCATACTCCCCCTTTCCCACTCATAACGCTTGGTAACGCATTTACTGAACGCCCCCACTCCTCCAGGCGTTACATAATTTGTGAAAGCTCCCTAATGGCAGTATATAATCCTAGATGGTTAAAGGGTTATGCGCTAGGGGGGGGGGTGGGGGTGATTACTACACCCCACATGCACTACAACTCAGTGGCGTAACGTACAGGTAGGCTAGGTAAGTATTGCTTACAGGCCCCTGCAACTCGGGGGCCCACCTGGCGTCAAAATATGGAAGTGGACAAAATCATTGAGTTTTTTTCATTGAGAAAAGCATGCCGAAAGCATCGCCTTAAAAGCCTCAAGTAGTGAACTAACTATGGTATGTAAATGTGAAGTTCAAAGTGCAATATGTTATAAGTATATCCAAGTTCCCATTTAATAATTGTAATAATTAGCTACTAAGCAAAGCTTATAATAATTTGATAGTTAAGTAGGCAAAAAAATACCACACAGACATGTTTTTTTTTATAAATCTTTTCAAACATTATTGTTTGCTTACATTACGAAGTAATATTTGGTTGAAAATTTGATGGTTGTTCGGGTAACGTAAACCACAGTATGTGTATTATTTTGGACCAAGACATTCGAAAAGGTCATCTTTTTTTGGGGGGGGAGGGGGGGTGCAATAAATGGGGGAGGGCCCGACCATAAATTTTGCCTATGGGCCCAGAGACACTTTGTTACGCCACTGCTACAACTTGACATAACCTATACCACCACATTTAATTTTAGCGCTCGTATGGCGACCATCGTTTCGAGGCTAGCATGTGACGTACCTTGGTTCGAGGCTAGCGGGCAGTAAGCGACAGAGCCGAGGAGAAGGAGAAACAGCGTCAGTTGGGAGTGGATCAGGCGAAGGGACGCCGTCATGACTGCAGAAGGCATTCCACTCGGATAAACCATCAGCGGACACGTGAAGAATGATTCCCACACCGATAGTGGAATTACAGTAAACCTTGATTAATCAAACTGAATGCAATAAGTGGGTATCTTATTGAATAAGCGAGGAATCGATGCCTCTCTCAAACCTCGTGCAAGACCAAGCAGCTGCCTAGCAACGGCGGACGCCAAACCGAACAAAAAGACCCCTCCCTCTCTCTTCCTTCTCACCATCCTGCCCTCCCTCCTTTGATTGTCGACTCGGCTGCCATCTTCAATGAACACTCGAGTAATGACAGGTGCTCAAGTCTGAGTCTCCTTTTTTGAGATGTTTTTTTTTTCTCTTTACGATTTCGTTTTCTTATTATTTTTCGCTATTAATAATTGCTTGTGAAATGCTCACCAGATAAGAACGTAATCATTGAAGTGCTCGCGTCTGGTACCAGCGCCTGGTGCAGTGTACCACGCTATAGACACGGGACAGGTAATAAAAAAAATCAAAAAATGGTTTATTTTGAAACTTGGAACTGTGAAACACGATTAGCACAACCTAAAATGTAATAGAACAGTGACAAAAACGTCATATTATCAGGATCGGATTTAAGGATTTGTCGCCTGCAGACTCAACCACCATACCGTTCTTTATTGGCCCCAAAACTACCCCTCCCCAAACTCTTACGGAATTTTTAGTCTTTAACCCCCTTCCCTCCTTTTACCACCTATCTTAATAATAATAATAATTACAAACAAAAACGTCCAGTGTGCCGTAAAAAATAGGGATATATGATTGAATTTTCACTTGTTAAAATGAACATGGATACAAACTGATGATTTTTAATTGAAATAATAAAATGTACAATTGAGAAAATTCCATCTGTTTAGGTGCTGTTGTTCTTTACGTTTTAAATATATGATTGGTAAAGCACAACAGCACCTAAACAGATGTAATTTTCTCAATTGTACATTTTATTATTTCAATTAAAAATCATCAATTTTTATCCGTGTTCAGTTTAACAAGTGAAAATTCAGTCATATATCCCCCTTTTTTACGGCACACTTCACGTTTTTGTCTGTAATCCGTGTATAGCTATGGCGTGAAAAGCTTTATGCATGCAGTCGGTTGTTGCTGGCCACTTTGAAACAATTCAACTCAGCTCTGAAAGCCTCCATCTGCGAAGTAAATACGCCATTCTATCGTTTCTAGCTGCCAATTTCAAGGCCGCTCGAAATTAACAACGTAGCTTAGTTTGGTTTAAATGTATAGCGTTTTGCTAAAACGCGGATTCTTTCACGAAAGATTTATTTGAGGCCCTGGACCTAGACCGTATGCCCCACTCATCTGAAAATACAACATCAATGCAAATCAGCCATCAAATCATATTAAATCACGCCAAATCAAACCAATTTAACTTAAATCAGCTTAAATCACAGTTCTCACTACGGCGCTGAAGCACCTCTCTTGACCTATTTTCTCTTTCCCATTTAGGGAAAGTTCCAGTGGGCTTATTTCACTCTTTCACTCACAAAATCACACTAGTGCACAGGTCTCATCACACCACCGCTGCACCGCCTTGACCCACTTTCAATTCAATTTATTTATTAAGGGTTGCGGCCCTGAGCAAATTACAAATTACAAACGCAACACTATTACTACTTAACAACTACACCAATTAGTCTCCAAACATATGATGACTGCCATTGCCGCACTGGTCCTTGACACTGTCTACTTGAATTTGAATTTGCTTTATTGAGCCTTAAGGCCTACAAGCCATCCACTCACTCACTGGTGTTCGTCGTCGTTTCCATCTTCCGCATGACATTGTGCGTCAATTGGGCGATAAGTCTGTCCTCCTGTCCGGTGTTTTTCAATTTTTGCAGGAGGTACAGATGTATGACAAGATTTAGATTTGGGGTTTGAATAATATCTCTGTAATGTGTGGTGCAGTGGCAACCCGGACCACTGCACTGTGACTGAGGTTGGCGCTAATGACCAAGCTGTCGACGCGCCATTAAGCCTCATCTCCCCCCCCCCCATCCACTCACTCTACAATAAAACTACTTATTAACTACTTACAAACTAACCTAAAGTACATACAGAACTGGAGCCGCCTGAATAAATTACCGTCTGTCTACTTCCAAACCACTACAACAATCGACCCACTTTCACGAAAGATTTATTTGAGGCCCTGGCCCTAAACCGCACGCACCAATCAACCGAAAATACATCAATACGCCACCAAACCAACCACAAATCAACCCAAACCAAATCACATGAAACCAGATGAGACCAAATCAACCCAAATCAAATCAAATCCGCCCAAAGCACAGTCCTCGCATGTTCTCACTATGGTGCTGAACACCTCCTTCGATTCACTTTCCCTTTCTCATCCAGGGAAAATTGCAGGGGCCTGTTTCACACTTTATTCACAGAACACACACCAGAGCACAGATCTCACCACACCACCGATGCACCGCCTTGGCCCACTTTCTCTTTTCCATTTAGGAAAAGTTCCAGTGGGCCCGTCCCACACCTCTACTCACAGAAATCATACCAGCACAGGAGCGCAGGTCACACCACACTGCTGAAGTACCACTCTGGCCCAATTTCTTCCTCCCAAACAGCGGGCCTGTTTCACAGCACCACATTAGCCTCACAAGCCATCGGGGGAAGGAAGCAGTAATGCCCTATAAATTTATCCCCGACCCTACACAAAACCTGGCTATAGCACGCAACCTAACTATTGGTCTAGCCCCTAGGGAATGCGATAACAGCTCTTGCAACGTTGGTAGTTCGCGTATCCAGGATGCCATCTTGGCACGCATGGCAGCATGTTTCCTACAGTGCAACAGAAAATGTTCCACTGTCTCCTCTACAAGACATTCCTGACATACCGGCGACCCCACCCACCCATACCGAAACTGATGTGCACGGAGCAATGAATGGCCAACACGCAACCTGGAAATTGTCCTTGCATCCCGAAAGCCAAGTTTGTCCACACTGGACTTCAAGGAGCAACATGGATGGACTGCATGGAAATCTCTTGCAACTTCAACAGAGCCCCATTCAGCCTGCCAAATCGCCAAAGACCACTGTTTTACTACTGGCCGACGCATCTGTGCCGAAAGAACCGGGACTACCTCTGCGCAATCAGCACACAACGCCGCTCGGGCCAGGCCATCCGCAACAACATTTCCCTGGGTCCCACTATGACCCTTCGTCCATTGAAATGCAACCACACTGGTGCGGGATGCCACCCAGAACTTCCAAAGAATGGAGAATATTATAGGATCTCCAACATCTAGCTGCTCACTCGACTGTTTCAGTAGCCTATAGCTCGAAAGCGAATCTGCCTGCAACGAGAACGATGGCAGGTCTAAGTCGAGTGCAATATCCAGTGCAACCGAAATTGCAAGCAATTCACACAATATACTAGAAGTTACCATTGTCACGTGCCGCTTCACTGCTATCTTCAGTGACGGTACTGCCACACCAATCCCTCCAACATGTTCCGCAGCTCGATATGACGCATCACAAAATACTTCGCATCCAGCCATACCTTGTACAAAAATGCTACGCAGCTCTGGGCACCACGACCACGGACTGAGCGGCACGGCACAAGCCACAGGTAATCCAAAAACCGCTGGAGTAGCGTGACCCCAGCCCCTGCCTCCCCTAACACTTCACGTGTCTTCTCACTGAGTTTCCCATAGTCCGCTAGTATCCTGCCAACAGGATCTTGGTGCCCCCTGCTCAGATTACGCAAACAGAGCAACACAAGCAGCTCCTTTGCCCGACACTCGACCGGCAGCTCGTTACACTCTGACCAGAGCGCCTGGACAGGAGTGGAAGCCAAACACCCTGATACTAACCTGAGACACATTTAGCACTACCTGCAGCGCTTTAACATGCCGTTTCACACCTGCCAAAAAAGGCAAGTGGTAATCCACAACTGAACGTATAAAGGTTCTATACGCTGCCAACAACGTCCCACTCCTGATATCCTTGCCTACACACGGAGCCTTAAGAACTGCAGTGCGTGACTGCACTTTGCTCTTCAGATTGAGTATGTGCTGACCCCAGTCCAAGGCAGAATCCAAAATAACTCCTAAGTACCGAACACTAGGCTTCGGACTCACCACCTGATCACCTACTTTCAATTGGATTTGCGAAAACTGCACTCTTTCATATCTCGAGAACACCATTACCTCCGTTTTCGCCGGCACGAGAAAAAGGCCTCTGTCCCGCAAAAGACACCCAATATTGTCTAACACCAGTTGTGCCTGTTCTGCCATCAGATCAAGTGTGTTTCCTACAAACCAGATTGCCACATCATCTGCGTAGCAGACTATATTTGCAGATAATCCAACCTTAACAAGCACATCATTGATGGCTATAGCAAAGAGGGTTGGGCTAAGACAGCTGCCCTGGGGAAGCCCTTTACTAGTATGCGCTCTCGAAGACCAATTGCCATCTACCTTTGTTACAAAGATACGATCTCCAAGAAGAGAGACAATAGTATCGATCAAACGTGGGCTAACCCCCATCTTGTGCATGGATGTCTTAACCCATTCAATAGACACATTCAATGGACACAGTGTCATAGGCTACCTTGATGTCTAGAAAGACTGCCAAAACAACCTGACCCTGTGCCCACGCCTCCCGTATACTGGAAAGTAGGAACAACACTGCATCCTGCACGCTCCTGTTTGGGCGATACCCAAACTGCACACCAGCCAAGCCACCATAGTATTCCAGATGCCAACTAAGTCTCCTCACATCCAGCCACTCATACACCTTCCTAATGCATGAGAGTAATGCTATCGGCCTGTAATTCACCAGCTCTGCTCTATTACTCCCCGATTTATGAACCGGTACCAAAGCTGTGAACATCCATGCCTGTGGTACAGGTGAATCCTCTAGCAGTCGTTGGAACAGAGACAAGAGGGACTTCTGCTCCTCTTCTGATCGTTGACGCAAGTCACCATAACCAATCCCATCTATCCGAGATGCGCTGGAATCTCTGCCCTTCGAGAGAGATCCCCTGAACTCGGAGATATCCCACGGCAAGTCACCTGCCAGTGAAACTGCAGATTTCGAGAATTTCGGCGGGGCAACGCCTCCTGATAGAGCATAGACACTTGCAAACATATCATTGAAGGCCTCAGCCATAGCCTCACCCCGCAGTATTTCCCAGTTCGCGATAGTCGCATTCATGCTATATACCCATTTCTGTCTAGTTTTAGCACAGCCTGGAGTAAGAGCCTTCCATGCCCTCGCTAACGAATTCGATTTTGCAACCTGCTCACATAAGCGCTCTCCATAATTTAGTTTCTCCCGTGTTAACACATAATATGTTTCCTCCGAAATAGCCCTGTACATAAACCAGCTTTCATCACGGGGGACCCTCTTCCACCGCCGATACGCTCTCCGCCTATCTCTCACAGCAATCGTACACTTATGCGTCCACCATGGCGGATGACTAGATTTCACCAATTTGGGCACTGACTTTCGGCCCAGTACACAATTCCTAATCCAATCTCTAAACATACTATTATCCACAACTGGACACTCACGTTTCTTACCTAACCTAGCACCACCCATTCTAAATACCGAGCCATATCTGGACATCACATTCCTCGGACACAAAGCAACCGGGAAGTGGTCCCTCCCACGTAAATCATCAGATACTTCAAATGCAAAGTACGATGACATGCCAGGCGTGCAAACAAAAAAATCAAGAACTGACTCACCCACTAACCCACTTTCACGATAATTTAATCAGAGCCGTGGCCCGTAGCCGTACGCCCTATCTATCATGATACATACACATATCCCACTTTCATTTTGCCCTTCAACAATCGACTTTTTAGCAAAGACGCACCCGTGCACGAAGAATGGATATGGAGTTTGCAGAGTGGCATTGTTCCCTAATCACAATGGTTAAAACAATGTATAACAATCAAAATGATTTTTCAGGGACCTGTAACTCCGGAATGTCTGGACCAATCGAAAAAGTGGTCTCTGTGAGGATGAAGCCCAGGGAAATTTCTGGCTTAGATCATGTTTCAAATTTTAGGTAGGTGCAGTAGTTTTTTTCTGAAACCGTATCACGTAAGAACAATAACACCAACAAGAAGTGAACAGTTTTCAAATTTTCGTGTGGCTCCGTACGTTTACTCTTGCACGGAATTGCATAAAAGTTGGTATAAACTTGGGAAAAGTAGCTATCTACTAACTGGCCAAGTTTGGTCGAAATATATTGAATAGAAACGGAGAAATTAATAGTTTTAGTTTTGCTGGAGAGAGGACGTCAATCATATATATATACTATATTACAAACAAAAACGTCAAGTGTGACGTAAAAAAGGGGGATATGTGATTGAATTTTAACTTGTTAAAATGAACACGGATAAAAATTGATGATTTTTAATTGAAATAATAAAATGTACAATTGAGGAAATTTTATCTGTTTAAGTGCTGTTGTACTTTACGTTTTAAATATATGATTGGTAAACCACAATAGCACCTAAACAGACGAAATTTTCTCAATTGTACATTTTATTATTTCAATTAAAAATCATCAATTTTTATCCGTGTTTATTTTAACAAGTGAAAATTCAATCATATATCCCCTTTTTTAGGTCACACTTGACGGTTTTGTTTGTAATCCGTGCACCTTTTTTACAGCTATGGCGTCGCGCTATAAAGCTTTATGCATGCAGTCGATTGTTGCTGGCCACTTTGAAACAATTCAACTCAGATCTGAAAGCCTCCATCTGCGAAATAAATATGCAATTCTATCGTTTTTAGCTGCCAATTTCGAGTCCGCCTCGAAATTAACAACGTAGCTTAGTTTGGTTTAAAAATATATGCGTTTAGCTGAAACACGGATTCTTTCAAAGGGTTTCAAAGGGTTTAACGAGCGTTAACGACTCCTGGTTATCTGCCCGAAGCCCTAAGGCTTCATTCTTTCATGTTCAACAATCGACTTTTTAGCAAAGACATAACACGTGCACGAAGAATGAATCTGGAGTTTGCTGAGTGGCATTGGTTCCATCGCCGTGTATGATAACGTCTGCGGCCTTGCAGTGCTGGAAACACCGGTTCTCGTCAGATCCCCGAAGTTAAGCAGCATTGTGCTGGATTGATACTTGGGTGGGTGACCACCTGGGATTCTGGCTCTTGCAGACATAGGGCCTTAGGGCTTCGGGCTGATGACTAGGAGTGGTTAACGCTCGTTAAACCCTTTAACCCTTTTATGATAATGTTTATTTGCCAGATTACAGCAGGGAAAGGGGGGTCAGTTGCGCCTACATTTGTTGATCACCCTTCCCCCCCCCCCCCCCTTTCCCGCTCTCCCATGCTGTTTTCCTTTTGCTGTTTTGCTGTTTTCCTTCCTTTTCATTTTTGTAGTGAATCTTCGACAATAACGAAATTATTTTCGTTGCTACCAGAGGCAAACTGGCCCAGGTCCTAGGATGGCCCACTCCCGAGACCGTCGCCGCTCCTCCTCTCTATCGGCCAGCCTCAGCTTCCCGACCCTTAATTAACAAAAAATATATACTGATTTTGCCGAGTTTTATAATTTTTTGAATCTCAATTAAATTCTAAAAGTAAGTAAGTGGTAAGTTTATTACGCTACAAAGCATTTTTTGAGATACATTGGCAACAAAATTGCAAGACTAGGAAATCTGTGTTACAAAGTAAATTCGTGTGCAACACACAACCATCGAGGAAAATAATTAAGATGTCAATAGGTGGCAACAAAATCTGCATGAAGTAACACGAAAATACTTCAAACTAAATCACACACAAAAAAGGACGTCAAGTATATATAGGGTGGTCCACAAAAACGCTGACGACTCAACACATTTTCTTAAGTTCAACTTTTTTAGTTAGCACTCCTTAGAACCAGGATAGGACACAACTCAAATCCAATGAAACGGATAGATTTCCATCTTCTCCTGGTTTTGAGGGGTGCTGTCTGTAAAAGTTGGACTTGGAAAATCGTGTGTCATCATTTTGGTGGACCACCCTGTAGCTACAAAGTCGAGCATGCGATAGATACTAAAGCAATAAGGGTGTAAAACATTAATAATAAACAAGAATTCAAGGTCAGCAAGCCCAACAATCCATTCGCGTACCATCCGTACAGCATCGGACTACTCGAAGTGCAGGCAGATATAAATCGTTCTTATCAAACTTTTAATTTTACCCCTATCAGACACATACCATAATGGTACTACCATGCCCAAGCTAAGCTACTCGGCTTCGGCTAACTGGACAGCTGGCCTTGATTGAAAGGCATGGGTTGGAGAACATATAACTTCTTTAACACGGACCGTTCAGATCACAGGAGAGTGATAATTTTCACTTTTTCGTATTTTTTCCAAATTACGTGCCTCGCTTGCGCTGTCGCATTTGCTGCGGCTAATTACATAACATCAGAAACCCGAACGCAAAAATTTGTCTGGGCTACCGAAACCTGGACGACCAAAAACGTGAGCCGAATAACGCCCGAGATCCACGAATGCCTCGGATCTAGCCAGTCCGTGAAAAAAAGTTACTTGTGGTCGGCGCGGTGCCACCACGGCCA
>JAHWFP010079649.1:33558-48752 GCA_023313725.1 Lithobius niger
TTTTGGCCGGCCCTGTTTTGGTTGCCCCCCCCCCCCCCCAAGTCTCTACAGCCTTGCTGGTGGCCGTGGTGGCACCGCGCCGACAGCAAATAACTTTTTTTCAAAAGACTGGCTAGATTCGAGGCATCCGTGGATGTGAGGCGTTATTCGGCTCACGTTTTTGGCCGGCCAGGTTTTGGTTGGCCCCCCCCCCCCCCCAAGTCCCTACGGCCCTGCTGGTGGCCGTGATGGCACCGCGCCGACCCCAAGAACTTTTTTTCAAAGGACTGGCTGGATCCGAGGCGTCCTTGGATCTCAGGCGTTATTCGGCTCACGTTTTTGGCCGTCCAGGTTTCGGTAGCTCAGAGAAATTTTTGCGTGGGGATTTCTGATGTTATGTAATTAGCCGCAGCGAATGCGACAGCGCAAGCGAGGCACGTAATTTGAAAAAAAATACGAAAAAGTGAAAATTATCACTCTCCTGTGATCTGAACGGTCCGTGTAAAGAAGTTATATGCGCTCCAACCCATGCCTTTCAATTAAGGCCAGCTGCCCAGTTAGCCAAAGCCGAGTAGCTTAGCTTGGGCATGGTAGTACCATTATGGTATGTGTCTGATAGGGATAAAATTAAAAGTTTGATAAGAACGATTTATATCTGCCTGCACTACGAGTAGTCCGATGCTGTACGGAACGGATGGTACGCGAATGGATTGCTGGGCTTGCTGACCTTGAATTCTTGTTTATTATTAATGTTTTATACCCTTATTGCTTTAGTATCTATCGAATGTTCGACTTGTGTAGCTACAGGGTGGTCCACAACAAAAACTGACGACACAAGATTTTCCAAGTCCAACTTTTCTAGATAACACCCCTCAGAACCAGGAGAAGACGGCATCTTCCCGTTTCATTAGATTTGACTTCTATCCTATCATGGTTCTAAGGGGTGCTAACTAGAAAAGTTGAACTTAAGAATGTTGAGTCATCAGTTTTTTTGTGGACCATCCTGTATATACTTGACTTCCTTTTTTGTGTGTGATTTAATTTGAAGTATTTTCGTGTTACTTCATGCAGATTTTGTTGCCACCCTGACATGTTAATTATTTTCTTCGATGGTTGGGGTAAACACGAGTTGTGGTAAACACGAGTTTACTCTGGAACACAGATTTTCCACTCTAACAATTTTGTTACCAATGTATCTCAAAAAATGCTTTGTAGCATAATAAACTTACCACTTACTAACTTTTAGAATTTAATTGAGAATCAAAAAATTATAAAACTCCGCAAAATCAGTATTCATTTTAAAATTAAGGGTCAGGAAGCTGAGGCTGGCCGATAGAGAGGAGGAGCGGCGACGGTCTCGGGGGTGGGCCATCCTAGGACCTGGGCCAGTTTGCCTCTGGTAGCACTGGTAATGACTAAAAAAATAATTTCGTTATTGTCGAAGATTCACTACAAAAATGAAAACGGAGTTTTGGGGAAGGAGGGGAGAGAATGAAAACAGCATGAGAGAGAGAGAGGGAAAGGAGGGGTGATCAACAAATGTAGGTGCAACTGACACCCCCCCCCCCTCCCCCTGCTGTAATCTGGCAAATAAACCTTATTATTATTAAGATAGATGGTGGAAGGAGGGAAGGGGTTTAGAGACCAAACATTCCGTAAGAGTTTGGGGAGGGGTAGTTTTCGGGGCAATAAAGAGCGGTATGGTGGTTGAGTTTGCAGGCGACAAATCCTGTAAATCCGATCCTGATAATACGACGTTTTTGTCACTGTTCTATTACATTTTAGGTTATGCTGATCGTGTTTCACAGTTCCAAGTTTCAAAATAAACAATTTTTTGGTTTTTTTATTACCTGTCCAGTGTCCAGCGTAGTACACAGCGGCAGGCGCTGGTACCAGACGCGAGCACTTCAACGATTACTTTCTTATCTGGTGAGCATTTCACAAGCAATTAATACCGAAAAATAATTAGAAAACGAAATCGTAAAGAGAGAAAAAAAACATCTCAAGAAGGGAGACTCAGACTTGAACACCTGTCATTACTCGAATGTTCATTGAAGATGGCAGCCGAGTCGACAATCAAAGGAGGGAGGGCAGGATGGTGAGAAGGAAGAGAGAGGGAGGGGTCTTTTTGTTCGATTTGGCGTCCGCCGTTGCTAGGCAGCTGCTTGGTCTTGCACGAGGTTTGAGAGAGGGATCGATTCCTCGCTTATTCAATAAGATACCCACTTATTGCATTCAGTTTGATTAATCAAGGTTTACTGTAATTCCACTATCGGTGTGGGAATCATTCTTCACGTGTCCACTGATGGTTTATCCGAGTGGAATGCCTTCTGTAGTCATGACGGCGTCCCTTCGCCTGATCCACACCCAACTGACGATGTTTCTGCTTCTCCTCGGCTCCGTCGCTTACTCCCCGCTAGCCTCGAACCAAGGTACGTCACATGCTAGCCTCGAAACGATGGTCGCCATACGAGCGCTAAAATTAAATGTGGTGGTATAGGTTATGTCAAGTTGTAGCAGTGGCGTAACAAAGTGTCTCTGGGCCCATAGGCAAAATTTATGGTCGGCCCCTCCCCCATTTATTGCATCCCCCCCTCCAAAAAAAAAAAAATCGATGACCTTTTCGAATGTCTTGGTCCAAATAATACACATACTGTGGTTTACGTTACCCGAACAACCAACAAATTTTCAGCCAAAAAATTACTTCGTAATGTAAGCAAACAATAATGTTTGAAAAGATTTATAAAAAAAAACATGTCTGTGTGGTATTTTTTTGCCTACTTAACTATCAAATTATTATAAGCTTTGCTTAGTAGCTAATTATTACATTTATTAAATGGGAACTTGGACATGCTTATAACATATTGCACTTTGAACTTCACATTTACATACCATAGTTAGTTCACTACTTGAGGCTTTTAAGGCGATGCTTTCGGCATGCTTTTCTCAATGAAAAAAACTCAATGATTTTGTCCACTTCCATATTTTGACGCCTGGCGGGCCCCGAGTTGCAGGGGCCTGTAAGCAATGCTTACCTAGCCTACCTGTACGTTACGCCACTGAGTTGTAGTGCATGTGGGGTGTAGTAATCACCCCCCCCCCTCCCCCATAGCGCATAACCCTTTAACCATCTAGGATTATATACTGCCATTAGGGAGCTTTCACAAATTATGTAACGCCTGGAGGAGTGGGGGCGTTCAGTAAATGCGTTACCAAGCGTTATGAGTGGGAAAGGGGGAGTATGACAAAAGTTTTACGTAACGCACTAATTTTCGCAAAATTATTTTTCGCTAATTTTTTTCTAAGTTATTTAGCTAAATTCTTTTAGCTAAACTATTTTTCTAACTTTTGATTATGACTTAAATTTTTTTCAAAATCACTGGTCATTTGCCCCTAAGTACGGCACATTTGACGTTTTTGTTTGTAATTATTATTATTATTATTAAGAAAGATGGTAGAAGGAGGTAAGGGGGTTAAAGACCAAACATTCCTTAAGAGTATAGGGGAGGGGTAGTTTTGGGGGCAATAAAGGGCGGTATGGTGGTTGAGTCTGCAGGCGGCAAGACCTTAAATCATAACAAAAAAAGCTATACAATTGATGGGGAAGGGAAAATGTTACGTATTTTCAGGTGGGGTGGTCATGCCAAGTGTTACACTTGTGTTACAAACGGGGGCGGGGGTCTAAATTGATAAAAAAAAAGTGTTACGTAATTTGTGAATGCTCCCTTAATGTTGTAATCATTGTCTTGTTGCGTGACGTCCTCACACTAATTGTTAATAAAGAGCATGGCATCATTTCCGGTTGACAACTCCCAAACCACAGGACTGGCTGGTTGTGGATCTATCTCCCCAACCCTATAAATTTTTGCTAGTACGCCCTTAGGGTGGGGAACAAGACTGCTTTACACAAATATTTCGTAAGAAATATTAAACTTTTTAGTAGCAGCGTTGACACTCACAAGGGATGTCGTGCGTGTTTGGCTTTTTTCTTACCCTTTAGAGACGTTTAGTATAATTTGAAATTGAGTGCGGTACGTCAGAGGAGGGGGGAGGGGGAAGTTGCTTTCTGTCCTCCAGACCCTGTACAACAACTCATTCTCATCAACTTTAAATCCTTTGAAACGAGAAAAAAAAATCAGTTTTTTTTTTTAGAATTTTTCAATTGAAGTAAATTTCTTGTCTTTGTCGACTTTATCGAACAAGCTTGAGATTAGTACGGACGTCATGAAAGCTATTGGACGTGAATCCTTTAAAGGCACATAACTCCCTCCTGTACATTTTAGCTTTTTTCCTCGATATATTACCAGAAATAGTTTTATATGAATTAAATTACCTTTTATTTCATTGTCTAAGAGGGCCATCCTGATGACAGATGTAGCGCGTGCATGCTATAGTTAGTTCCACATTATGTTTGCAGGAAACCGACTGTATGACGCTACGTTTTCTTCCATTACGCGTGCAAAAACATGTAAATATTCTACTCGCACACTCTGACATTAATTGTGTAGAGTCTACATGTGTGATAGCTACATATTTTTGCACTTGTAGTGCGAGGAAATGTGGCGTCACATAGTCAGTTTTCTGCAAACCTAATGTGGAACGAACTATAGTAAGCTCCTTTTCAACCAATCGGTCCGAAGCGTCTCTCACGCGCGCTACAACGCTTCTAGGGCTACTTTCGAAGGTGACGTCACGCGATATTGACAGCACCTAGTCTCTGACGTAGAGACTCTTCGTCACTTCAAGTCACGTGACTTGTCGCTTCTGAGTGGAAGCCAAGTGAGATAGTAGATGCCTTCCTCGAGGCACGCAGCTTCAATCCCAGTTTACTTTGTTCCGAGCTTATCAGGAGAAATGGCGAGTGATGAACGCATTTATCTATTTCACTAAGTAGATTTGCCACCGAAGCGGTATTGAAAGGGCAAAACCAGAATTGGATCGACAATTAGGTTTATCCTATGTTTACCTCAAGAAACTAGGAAAGAAGGTGTGGGGCAGGGGTGTCAGAATTCTGACACGGTGATGGATAAAACCAATGGTGGACAAGAAATTAATTTGCGGATTGAGTTTCAGACATAAATTGTCGTAGCAGTCATAAGGCTGGGACAGACGAGCGACTCTCAACGAGCGCGAGTCCCCGAGGCCACGATTATAACCATTCTGAATTCCTGCGGGTGGGGAACGAGAAAGGTGACAGATGAGAGCGAGCTGACTACGAGTTGACTGCGAGTTCAGGACGACTGCTGTGGAGCATGCTCCGTAGGTGTGGGACTTTTCCCGGGGAAACGGCATCATCTAATTCTCCTTTGCTATTGGTTGTTGGACCAGTACAATAGCCCTAATCCTCTTACTTGCTGCGTGTTTTTCTGACCAGGCTTGAAAATTTAGCGAGTTCACTGCGAGTTGTAAAAGGAGGGTGACAGACGGACCAAGTTGGGGTTGAGGGGGACTATTGCTGCCCTGTAACAGTACGAGCGAGAGTTGACTCGCTTATCTGTCCAAGCCAAGCGGGACAGATGGCGAGTCAAGTCGCACACATACTGCTGCAGGGCAACGATTAGTCCTCCTCAACCCCATGGGTTGGTCGATAGTTCACCACGAATGCTGCGATGCGTGCTCTGTAGCCGGGGATCTTTCCCGGGGAATGCACGTCATCTAGTTCTCCTTTGCTATTGGTTGTTGGACCAGAACAATAGCCCTAATCCTCTTACTCGCTGCGTGTTTTTCTGACCAGGCTTGAAAATACAGCGAGTTCACTGCGAGTTGTAAAAGGAGGGTGACAGACGGACCAAGTTGTGGTTGAGGGTAACTAATCGTTGCCCTGCAACAGTAGGAGCGAGAGTTGACTCGCTTATCTGTCCAAGCCAAGCGGAACAGATGGCGAGTCAAGTCGCACCCATACTGCTGCAGGGCAACGATTAGTCCTCCTCAACCCCATGGGTTGGTTGATACGGTATCGAACAGAGAAGCAAAGTTTTTGTGCGTCTAATAGTCGTGCGTGTAAGCAGCAAAGTTTTCAAGAAAACTGCACTTTGTGAGGATAACACAATCTCCTGTGCACTTCATGTCCATACCCATGATAAACTTTTAGGAACGGGTGCCCCCTGAAATCTGTCCAAAAAACAACATGGCGTCCATTTTTGTTTTTAAAATGGCCGCTATGCAATACACAAATTCAAAATCGTGCTAACGTATGTTAGTTTGGTGTCAATTGCTAGGTTTTAAGGTCTGCCGAATTCAAAAAAATGCTCTGAAAAGAAGCCAGTACTCCACACAACAAGCTATCCAAGATGGCGGCCAAAATGGTGGAAAAATTCAAGTGTTTTTCATAGTTTTAAAATATACTTATAGAGTAGGGAAGATTTGAATTAGTGATAAAACAAAGTGAGTTCGTTCACAATGACTAGTAACTAGAAAAAACACCAGCTCAAATCTGCAGTGTAGTGTGTTTGTAATTAGGGGTTCAGCTGCGCCTGATTCTCTATGCTGTAGCACTACATTTTTTTTTTAAATTCACCATAAGTTACATCTTTAAAGTGATGCGATAGCAGTTCTAATTAAAATAAATGGATGTATTTATCCTTAGATATCAGGTGGAGATGTACATTTTTCAACACGGATAATTGAAACGATTTATTGTAATTAGGAGCTACGCTACTGCAGTTTATCTACGTTGAAGTGATGTGCATTTTGATGATTTGCACAAGTTACGTCTTTAAGTGCTGCAGTAGCCGTTATAATTAAGGTAAATGGATATAATTAGGCTTAGAAGAAAGGAGGAGATGTATGTTTTCCAACAAGCGTAATTAAAACGATTTATTGTAATTAGGAGCTAAGCTACGACAGTTTATCTACGGTGTAGCACTGTGCTTTTTGCGTCTGTTTATGACAAGTTACAGCTTTAAACTGCTGCAATAGCCGTTCTACTTACGACAAATGAATATAATTAGACTTATATGAAAGATGGTGGTGTATCTTTTCCAACAAGCTTAATTAAAATACATCTTTTAATCATAATTAGAACTGCCACCACATTATGTTAAAGATGTAACTCACAGAGGATTGACGTAAGCATGCAGCCACAGCACAGATAAACACTTATAGCTCATCTCCTAATCACGAAAATAGTTTCTATTACCTATGTTGGAATATACATTTCGCCACCTTTCATATAATCCTAATTACATCCATTTATCATAATTAGAACTGCCACCGCGTCACTTAAAGACGTAACATGCGGTGAATTGAAGAAATCATGGGCCTATATCGTAGATAAACAGTTTTATTTTATCCCCTAATTTGGATAATACGTTCCAATTACCCTCATTCGAAAATATACATCTCCATCTGTTATCTAAGCTTAATTACATCCATTTATCTTAATTAGAACGGCTACTGCAGCAGTTTAAAGATGTAACTTGTAGTGAATTGGAAGAAAAATGCAGTGCTACAGCATAGAAACAGCCTCAACTTAGTTCCTAATTACGAACACACTACACTACGGATTTTACCTGGTGTTTGCTAGACACTAGTCACTGCAAATGAACTCACCTTTTTGAGGGATAATTCAAATCTGCCTCTACTCTAACAGTATATTTTAAAATTATAAAAAACACTTGAATGTTGCCCCATTTTGGCCGCCATTTTGGATATCTCATTGTGTAAAGTCCTGGAAATTATTTAGACCATTTTTTCGAATTCGGTGCACCGTAAAACCTAGA
Source organism: Lithobius niger (assembly GCA_023313725.1). Lineage (NCBI taxonomy): Eukaryota > Metazoa > Arthropoda > Chilopoda > Lithobiomorpha > Lithobiidae > Lithobius > Lithobius niger. Next base: position 41,259 of record JAHWFP010079649.1, read on the forward strand.
AGTGACAGTCGGCATTAAACTAAAGTATCGATCCAGTTGATTTGGCAGCTGCATGATTTGGTTTTAGCCACCAAATAACCATCGATCGATGGGCACCATGCAGGGGACCACGTTTTGAGATCATCCTGGGGTGCCCCTCATCCTGGCCCTCTTAAATAAATTTTCTACTTCCGGTTCCTTTCGGCATAGAGCATTGGTCCCAATTTCAGATATGTGCGGGCAGTGAATTCATGGTGAATGCAGAGAACAGCGTGTAAATTGATCTACAAATGCAGGAGGTATGACCAAAACAGATTAGCACAAATGTTGACTTTATTGCATAATATAATATCCCGGGCAGTTGTGTGAATTGGTTTATTGCATGTAATAATTACAGTAGGTAACAGCAAACCTAATGAAATTGATAAGGGTTCGGGTAGCACAGATTTGTAGCACATGTAACAAACTGGTGTTCGACCTTGAACTGCATGTTGAGGTTCGAGCACATGTTTCAACAAATGTGCTGTCTGCCACATAAACATACTGTCTACGTCAACTAGTGAGTGGTACCTCCCTTCCCGGGAGTCAGTGAGAAAGAAAGAATTCCTTTTGTGAACACTTAAGACATAAGTATAGAGATCAAGCAGGGTTTCCCCCCTCCCACCCTCAAATAAAATTTCCACTTACGGGTCCTTAGGTAGAATACCAGTGTGCTACATGTGCTACAAACGTGTGTACAAGCATGTGCTAGCCGAACCCTTATCAATTTCGTTAAGTTTGTTGTTACCTACTGTCATTATTAATGCAGTCAACCAATACACAATTCTGCTCATAATATTTTATGGAATAAGTCAACATTTGTACTAAGGTGTTTTGGTCATAGCTCGTGCTATATGGCGGACCGATTTACATGCTGTTTTTCTGCATTCACCATGAATTGACTGCCCGTACATATCTCAAATTGGGACCAATGCCCTATAGTATAGGAACGGGAAGTAGAAAATTTATTTAAGGGGGGCATTTTGGGAGGCACCTTTTGATGATCTCAAAACGTGGACCCCTACGTGGTGACCAACGATGGGTGGGTGTTTGATGGCTAAACCAAATAATGCAGCTGCCAAATCCACTGAGTCGATACTTTTGACTCACCCTGTATAACAATAATATAAGAGTGAAAATCAAGAGTGATAACCATACCTCTTACAACAATAAGAACTGGTATAACAATGGTAATTTTTAGGCTCTCACGCAACAACGCATACAAAATGATTGTTTATAAAGACCTTTGGTCTATCTATCGTTATAAAAGTTTAATTGTATATGCAACAAATAACAGAAATCGTGATAACTTGCCAACTATTTAAGATAAACATAAACGGTTTGCGGCATTCGTTACCTTGATTTATCTTCTTCAATTCCTATTCGGTATATATTGACGTAAACCCGATCCTTACGCCGCTGTATACAATTGAAAACAGTGATGAGAGAAAAACGCTAACAGAGAGTAGGGCTGTGTACAATTAAACCATTACTTTCTCGTAAAACTATAAGTTTTTGAAAATTTTCACCAGATATGATTTTTGTTAAAAGTTTTATGCTCTACAACTTTGCTCCTATGCATTACTGCCGCAAAGTTAACGGGAGACGAGATAATGGACGAAAACCCTAAACCGGAAGTGACTTTTGGCCATTTTTCCAAGATGGCGGCGAAAGCTCAACTCGGAATGTTGGGACACCCTGTATATGGGAAAAATTAGGAGCTGAGCAATTCCCTCCTTCCCCCCCCCTAAAAAAAACCCTCATTTTGTCATTTGTTTCCGTGTTCGGTTAAAAAAAAAGGTAAGAAGTAGCAATTCCCTCTTCCCTTCACCCTCAACCCAAACCAAAACGAAAAAAAAATGTCTTATTTTGTCATATATTTTGGCTTCGAAAAAAAAAAACCTTGTCTATAAAAGTGACTCGCCGATGCCGGCTACTTCCATGCTGTAACTGTCGCTTCATATTCCATCCCTTTTCACAAGGTCGTCTGGAAGAGAAGCTGTGGTTTTCATTTCCAGCTCGGAGCCATGTTGATTCAACACCGCCGGTATATTATTTTACCTAGGCAATGGTAATGGCGTCAACTTTCTGGCACCCATGTCATCTGGCGTTGAACCAACAGATCAAGACAAGTGATTTCTACCCCAGTCGGCTTTGGCTTGAAGAAGCGATCTCCTTCCTCGCTTCAACTCCACCCCCTCCACCCCCTCCCACTCGCACCCCGCATAAGTTACTATGACGAGCTATGTGTAGATGGCTTGATTATGAACGTTGAATATAATTCGCCCCTTTCTTTCTGTGATGGTGAGTTGAAGTCACCATAGGTGCATTGAAGATTAACCACTGAGAGCGGGGGGGGGGGGGGGGGTAAGGTATATGGCTAAAATTTCCGGGTGAAACAAGATTTTGTCAGGCAATATTCAGAAACTTTTTTTAAAGCTATTTCTTTCTATTTTCCTAATTGTTTTTTGGTAATCTTGTCCTTTTGACGTTTAGTTTAGTGGGAACCTTCCCGTTTTCCACGTACTGATTGTTGGCCCTGAAACAACTAGGACATGACAAGAATTTTGCTGTTCATCTTCAATTTTCTTCATGTTTAAAAGAAAGAAATATGGCTTTACAAAGTATCTGTTTATTGGTTGGGATGTTGTCAGATACTTTTTTTTTCAAACCGTTAAAATTATTATGAAATAATTTCTCAGTGAACATTTAGGAGAAAATTGACCTCAGTGTGTTAACATAGTTTTTAAAACCATTGTTTTTATTTCCTTTTAGAGCTAGCTCCTCCCACACTGACATCCCTCCCTCCTGCCATAGTTTCATTCTCCAACTCAACTGGCACCCGTTTGGAATGTTGTGCAAAAGGACACCCTACTCCTGAAGTAACATGGATCTCCTCTGATGGCTCACCTCTACTTCCTATCACAAATTTACGTCGAATTGAGAATGACCGATTGATTCTTCCTCCTTTTGAAGCAAGGCATTTCCGTCAAGATGTCCATGCCACCACTTACAGATGCAAGGCCCAAAATGAGATTGGGGTGGTTGTTTCTTACGATGTAAATATCAGAGCAGGTAATTGTTGATATAAAGGATACTTGTAGCTTTGTTTAGTACCGCATTTATGATTTTCAAGTGATTTATTTTTTATTGCAGTTATTCTTCAACCGTACGACATCTACGTGTATGACGTTTTTGCAATCGCAGGCAATACTGCTGTGTTTCGTTGTCATATCCCTAACTTTCTCGTTGGTCATGTCACAGTTGTTGCCTGGATTCGAGACTCTGTTGCTACAATTGCTGCAGAAGGCTCATCCCCTGGTAAGCTAACTGCATTGCTGCAACTTTCTCGGTGGTCATGTCACAGTTATGGCCTGGATTCGTGATTGTTGCATGCAATTGCTTCAGAAAGCCCATCCCCTGGTAAGCTAATGCATTGCTTCACCACAAAAACTTAACTAACATTTCTGACTAATGATGCCGACACAGAAATGTAAATTTTACCAAATCTGATATTAGCAGTTAGGAGAAAAGAAAAATAATTATGTTACAGGAACAAGCTCGACGGTCCTAGGTAGGATTCTCCATCAGGCAAGATATTTTTTCATTCTCTCTACAAGTTGTATTGGTGTTCTGGTTAGGAGTCTGCTATAAGCAATTTAACAGGACCTAACCCAGCATGTAAAATTTCGTGCTGTCTCTGACACGGCCAGGTCATACCACGTCTAAAATACAAGTTACCTACAATTGAAGTAGAGAGTATGACGAATTAATTAAGCAAAAACTATACAACTTTTTGATTAACAGTTTTCACCGTCACTTTCTGCACCTCTGTACGTTTCGCAGAGCGGTGGTAGTTTTTGAATGCGTGTACGTGAACGTCACGTGACTAGTTCTGCAAGATGGCCATAATTGCTACAGAGAAGACGGTTTGTGTGCTTAAATTAAGCAAAACGTAGTCAGTCACTGTTGTGCAATGACACTTTAGGGTTCGTTTCGGGAAAGCGCCACCAACTAGAATAACCAGCACCAGAACTTTGAAACCACTGCATGTTTGTGTAAGGGTAAAAGTTCGGGGTGACCGGCTGTATCTGATAAAATGGTAGAGCATTTTTGTACCTCATTCCAACAAAGCCCCATGAAAATCCACAAGTGCATAGTTAAACATTCCATAACTCACGGTTTAGAAAATTCTTCATAAACGAATGAGTTGATTCCGTACAAACTTGGTTGCAGAACATTACGGTTAAAACCGTTATTGATAAGTTTTTATATTTAACGTTTAATAAACGCTTTAAACTCTCTATTTCTCTTGTAATCACACTATGTATACAGGGTGGTCCAAAAGTCCGTTGGACCCACCAAAAGCTGTACAGAATTGGAATTATACACCTGACTCATAGGACTTTGTTTTGTCCCTAAGATGGGGGCCACGCACTGAGATTGCGTTGGAGCACCTTGTTCAGTGAGAAATTGACGTTTGGTTCCAATTGGGGAAATGTGCGCATGGCCCAGACAATGTGATAGCCGAAAACGGCATGCTAATTGTAGGCGTATTGTCACAAATGCAGACACATATTTCGCAATTTTGAATTATTTGCTTAGTTTGCCACACCAAATCCCTTCATTGTGAAGAGCTTAATTACATCTACGTCGCCTTCATAGTGCTGGGAAGCAACTGGCTGCTGCTGTTTTTTTTTTTACCAAGAGCTGAAAATGTTGATAGGCGTTATTACATTTCAAAAAATGCCAGCCATCTTGTTTCCTATCACGATCGTCCGTTTGCCCACAAAGCTTTAAACATCTACTGGTGACGTCGGCATTGAGCCAAACACACTGTTCGTTGACGCACTTTACCAATCGTAATGCACGGTAACGGTTAGACTAGGCACCGTCTAGCTCTGTCGTAATGTCAGTTGAGTTTCTACCTATCACACTTATGGAAGGGACGAATGAAAAACTGATTGTGTTCTTTATATATCTCTTCGTATGAGATTATATTTTTTACTACCAACGTACGATGTATGTTCGCAAAATATTGACCAAAATCCATGCCACTAGCAATTTTTGTTAGATTGTTAATGGGGCTGCTGCTATTCACTAACAGTACTTTATAGCCTAGAGTTAGTTTGACGTGTTTAACGTGTTGAACTTGCTAACAATTTTGGTTTTAAAGAACATAAAATAAGGCAATGGAAAAAAACATTACTCAGGCACCCGCAGAAGATAAAACAGGAGCACTACAATTAGAATCTTCCTTGGTCTTTTTTGAGATGCAACCTATAGTGCCCGCAGCATATCTTGAGTTCGCCCCACAATGAACACAGACAATCGATTGTATGATTTTGGTAGCAGAGTGCCTTGCTGATATCCAAAATAGTTGCAAAAACAATGGCGGCCGCCGATTAAAGCAACCCTCTCCAGTAGCCAGACGTAGCCGATCGTAAAATACCTGCATTGCTCAAGATACGCTGTGCAAACTTTAATCACTTGCTTGTGTAAGGTTTTGTAGCCAACAGTAGGTGAAAAAAAAAGGTACTTGCATTCTGTGTTGTAAGGTTTTACTGAACTTTTCTTGTTGAAAAAATTACTGTCTTATCATCCCGATTTTTGTTGACTAGATGCAAAATCTTCCCTTATACCAAGTGGGGAGAGTTTTACGTGCAATTCGTATTTTCTTACAGATGCATCTTTCAACTTCACAAGTAGGCACATAGTCACAAATGCGGAAGCATATTTCGTATTTTGGAATTGTTTGCATAGTTTGCCAAACCAAATCCCTTGATTGTAAGAGCTAAATTATATCTACGTTTCCTTCATAGTGCTGGTGAACACCTGGGTGTTGCTGTTTTTTTTTGTGTGCCTAGAGCTGAAAATACTGATAGGCGTTATTGGATTTCAAAAGCTACAGCCATCTTTTTCCTACCACAATCGTCTGTTTGTTCACAGAGCTATAAACTCTACTGGTGACGTCGGCTTGAGCCAAAAAAGCTATTCGCTGAAGCACTTTGCCAAATGAAACGCATAGTAACGGTTAGACGTGGACACCTCTATAGCTGTCGTAATTTTAATTGGGTTTTTCTGTTTCACACTTATGAAAGGGATGAATGAAATACTGATTGTGTGCTTTATTTATCTCTTCGTTTGAGAACATTGGTTTTTTTTACTACCAATGATGTACATTCGCAAAATATTGACCAAAATCTACGATGCTAGCAATTTTTGTTAATAATTGTTAATGGGGCTGCAATTCAGTGATAGATAACCAGCTAACAGTACTTTACTGCCTAGAGTTAGTTTGAGGTGTTTAACGTGTTGAACTCGCTCGTTGGTTTCAAAGAATACAAAATGAGGTGATGGAACAAACGAAACCCAGGCACCCTCTGGGGATAAAATGAAGGAACACTACTCTCAGAACCTTCCCTGTACTCGATCTTTATTTAAGATGCAGTCTAATCACTAGCTTGTATACGATTTTGTAGCCAACAGAGGGTGAAAACAAAGCTATTCGCATAAGTTCTGTGTTGTAAGGTTAACTGAACTTTCCTTGTTGAAAGAATTACTGTCTTATCATCCGATATTTGTTGACTAGATCCAAAATATTCCCTTGTACCAAGTGGGGAGTTGTACGTGCAGGACGTTGGACCACAAGATGCCAAAGCAACTTTCCAGTGTCAAACCAAAAATCATCTAACAGGAGAAATGAAAACCAGCGCCACAGCAGGAAAACTTTTTGTTACTGGTAATACATTTATACTGCGATACAGGTAACACCACTGTGTTTTGGTAATGTGTGTATCACTGGTAACAACTATAAAGTTAGTACCATTAAGGCTAATTTTTTTAACTTTAAAATAAAACAGTGACAGAGTACTCTAGATGACTACGTAAACACTCAAACGATTCTACTTTAAAGTGAATTAAATTGTTTCTGGTGATATGTACTTATCTGAATATTCCTACCGTACAAATATAAATTGATTTGGGTACAGTCTTTTATGTCCACCTTAAAGAACGTTAAGAGACACTTCCAAAATTATAGGCCAGAATAAAAGAAAAAGTCACACTTACACCACCAGTGTGACTTTTTCTTATGTCTTCGATCAACCGCTCTTACCATTGGTTACCGACTTTTGGAATTATGGGCCTGGGTTCAAATTACTGTTACTGCTGATATGTTGTATATGCAAGGCCACTCTTTAATGCTGGCCGTTTGCTTTGTCCAACAACCTTGTTTTTCACCATTTAATCCATCACGTGTATTCTATAACATATGCTGCAATTTCTAGCACGATAAGAAGTAAGGTAGTGGGGGATAATATTGGGGATGGGGATACTGTAACATTTGCTGGCCATTGGAACGGTAATTTTCCAGAATATTGGGATTGTTTATCTATAAAATTCAGTTTTTTTTTGGGGGGGGGGGGGGGGGGTAGGTAGTAAAATGACCCTCTGCAACTTTGTAAATACATTCTT
>JAHWFP010079650.1:0-13144 GCA_023313725.1 Lithobius niger
AGGTCTGCGCAATCTATTGCGCAGACCTTCTTTCGGCTTGTAAGGAAGACTGTAATTTATCACTCAAGCAATGCCCTCCCCCCTCATGGTGTGGGAAGGCTTTGGTTATTTCCTAAATTCAGGTTCGTTACTGGCCTGTAACAGATTAGCCTGTTTTTAGACGTTCTTCTGTTTAGCTACTATTTCTCCAGGAACTACGATCTTCCTTGTATGTCGTATCGGCAGAAATATGCGTAGGCTACTCAGTTCAGTAGTCCGTTGTGGCTGCTGGTTTATTAAAATAAATAAAAATACCATTTATTTATTTTGTGCTAATTTAACTTGGATCCCACTTGTTAAAATGCATGCCAAGAAAAGTTACGTGGATTCTTTTTTTCGTAAAAGTTGCATCCGGCTTTTACAAGCCATGAGACGTGATTTTCTGTAAAACCCTTCGAATTTACTTAATGTTTATTTAGGTAAATGTCGGACCATAGAAATGTATTTCAGCTTGGAGCCAGAAAACTGAAGTACAAATGCGTTTGGAACCAATTTAGAAATCTCTTAGTTTGGGCATTAAATAAAATTCTAGTTAGTTTAAAATATAAATTGGTATTTTAATCTAGGGTAAACTTATAGTTTAGTGCTTCGTTATTTGGCACGGTTCACGTAACGTAATGGCAAGAGCGCTCGCACTCGTAGGCTAGTAACAGCTGTTAGCTAGTGCCAATGGCGAATTTTAGACTTGCGTGTCAACTCGCTTAGAGTTGGAATTTTTCATTTATCGAGCTTTAGTCCTATAGCTATTAACTCGTAGTATTGCATAGCATTATTATTTTTAAAATAAAAATAAATTAATGTCAGCGCATTTCAGTTTTTAGTATTGCTGAACCTAAGATCGTCAAACCGGAACCAGATCCAAGAGAGCCGTTTTTGGCCAATCACAGGGCACGAGCTCGGCCAATGGGATGCTCGCGTGCTTGGATGCTCTTTTCTCAATCTTGAAGAAAGCGCGGGCGTTTGAACGACTCTTTTTCCCGAAAGTCAAGTTGCCGATCGCTGGAAGTTTTAGGACCGCATCATGTAGCCAGCCAATAATCGCCTAGGCGCAAACGCCTCAAGGCAATCGTCGAATTGAAATGCAGTTTATGAAATTGAGTTAGGTTTTCAACAAATGAGAAGCCTTGAGCTCTCCTGTTCGTCCGCGTGAAGGCCCTGTATTTCTGTATTTAAGGAAACGGACGTTTGTAATCTGGGTGCCAAAACCACTGCAGATCGGCGGGACGCTATGCCTTTCCTAGAGTAGGCGCGCGCTTAGCCGAGTAGCGGATAAGCTGAAGATGAATGAGTCGCGGTAGTACCATGACTTGGTGAGCTTTAGCTTTGTAAAGTACTTAAACTAAAATGTAGTCTAAAAATACTTTAGCTAATAAGACCTTAGGGGGAAGGGATCCTAAAATGATTTAGACCCCAAGAAGATTAATAACTATTAGTCCTAGCTCTTAAGCCCAACATTTCTTAGCCTACGCAATGAATGAGGACAAGCTAGTGTGAGATCCACGGGTTCCTAAAAACCTTGATAATTTATTAATTTTCTTCCCGACCCAAAATCATAAAGGGAAGAAGAGTTAATATAAAATTTTTTTTGATTTTATTCAAAATCATAACTTAACTTGTTTCATCGCAAAATGCCTGAAAATTGAGTTAAACTATTTTTAACTGGTTCCAGCCGTAAGTTGTGCACCCAACCGAAAGTTGTTTACCTTCAACGTTAAATAGTTAACCTGTAACTTGTTGTGATATCTGCCATAAATAAATGTGCATATGTTTGAAATCGACTTCTTTTATTCTGACTTCTGCATGAATAAATTAAGCACGTTTTAAATCATAACAGAGTTAAGGTTAGGTCTCATTCGCGAATGAGTGGTGGCAGTTCTACTAGGATCGTCGAGAGGAAGGAGAATACTGCCAGTTAGGAAAAATGTTACGGCCCCCCTAGGGACTTTAGCTAAGCTCCGTAATAGGCTTATACTGCCTCCTCTTCTTAAACGCTTATCCTACCTTCCGTTGTTTTACAGCGGTTTTCTGGATGTACCATCCGTTCCAACTCCTGGACCTCCGATCCCCGGACAACCGTTTAGCCGCCTCCGCTCAGCGGATAGGTGCCTCCCTCTCCTCTTCAGAAAGATTGCTTTGGCCCCTCTGTTGTTCTAAAACAGTTTTATGGCTACGCTAACTGGTCCTTCGGTTGAGGATTGAATTCCTCCGCCCTCACAGGGTTTACCACTGTCATCCCTCCTTCCTTCGGAGGGTTTTCCGTCCGCCGTTCCTCCAGAACAACTGCCACACATTGTTGCATCGCGTCTTCCCACCGCCGCTTCTGCCGACTTCCTATACTGTGTCTAGTTTACACCTTACCTCTGCACAGGCGGTCGTTCATCCTGCCTTGCCTTCTGTTTCAAGGCTCTGACTCGTCCACCGCTACCCCTTGGTTTATTGACTAAGGCTCCGATCTTCCATCCGGAGTTCCTGGGTTCGATCCCCCGAGCAGCTGTATTTTTACCTCTGGGCTACCATTATGCCTTCACTTCGATTGCGATGCCCTCCGCTCCACGGGCGGACGCTCCCCTCCGCTACCTCTCTCCACAAGACTATCCTCAGTGACGGATATGCTTCCAGGCCTTGACTAGGCGGCGACATCGTTCCGCCTCGTCCTCCGTAGCATCTTCTCTCCAACTTCCGCCTCGGGGACTACCATTGTACCTTCAATTTCATTACGGTTCCCTCCGCTCCGCGGGCGGACGCTTCCCTCCGCTGCCTGTATCTACAAGACTAGCCTCAGTAACGGATATGAGGACTAAACTTGGCGTCTCCCGATCCCAATTTGGCCTCCTCATGCAGGGAGGTTCCGCGTTTTTTTTTATCATCCTTCAGGCTCTCCCGAGTCTCCGTTCTGAGCCTCCGCATCCTGGGGTGCTTTCCTTACCACCGTATGTCGTCTTGCCATGGATGACAACTGCCTTCATTCCATCTGCTCCCTAACACACCTCCGCACCGCTGGTCTGTATCTTCACAGCACTGCATGACTCAACACTGTCCAGCAACAGTAGTCTCCCTTGGTTTTCTTTGCGTGCTGTTGCTTTCTTATCCCTCCAACAACGCCGTCCGCTCGTCCTCTACCTGATGTGTGTTCTCTCTTCCTGCGTCCCTCCGCCTCTGCGGACGGGGAGCAGGGACACCCAGATAGACGAATCCTCTCTCGCCATCGTTTCTGCGGAAGGATCCCTTTGCTTCCACTACGCCTTACCTCCGTTGGACCAACGGATTGGGACCTCCGTTCCCCCCAGACAGGATGGCTCCCATCTGCTCTATTTTGGGTTTGCCGCACCTTCGCTTCCATCGGCAGGTCTCCCGCCTACCGCTCTGTTTTTAGAGCCGTTTTCTCCAGTTCAAGTGGATACGCCCCGTCCCTTTGCCTCCGCTCCGCCTCTATTTCGCGGATCGTTACACCTCCGCCTTCGACTACCGAGTCCTTCGCCTCAGTACATCATGTTCCCATTCACATTGCGCCTACAAGGCCTTCTCATTCATCCTCTATGATCTCCTCCGTCCCTTTGTGGCGAGACTGTTTCCTTGGGCCTTCCTTCGGCCTTCCGCCTCCATCATCCATCGATATGCTTTCCCCTTGTAAACGTGGTCTTGTATTAGACACTCGTGGTGAGGCCACCTTAACACCGCCGAGCAAAAACCTAAGGGCAGAAATCTTCATTTTACGACGAACACTTTTTTCCTTAGGCGCTAGCGCACCAAAAAGATTCGCTACATAAATATGCATATCTCCATGGAAAACGCAGCAAATCGGCCAATTCTTGCAGCTCTTAGTAGAAGAACACATCCTCTAACTTTCCACGGAAACAGATCCGTGGATTTCATCTCCATTAATAATTGGCATCACTAAGAAAAATCGCTCAAACTGGGCCGTAGCGAACTTCATTTTCGGTTGTCGTTTTCCAAAACATGTATATTTTGTCTTTAATTCTTTCAGGCATAAAGCCAAAAACAATAGCTTAATAGTGTTTTAGGAGGGGCTTCCATTTTATGGTACTTAACCTCACATACATGTAAGATACAAACAATATTTTTTATTTGTAAAACGAGTGACGACTTACGTTATTTATGAAATATGTCCGACTGTTAAAAATTCATTTGTCTTCTTCTGCAAACAACTAAAATTAACTTAAATGCGTTATAGCATAATTTTAAACTAAGCTGGTACATTTAATCTTTTATTTTGTGCACAATTGCACTCTAGTAAACTTAATTTCTTGCTATGAACCCTACCGGAGCTCTTCGTTTATGTTTGTTTATTTTAACGTACCCAGTGTTTATTTTATGTTTATTTTTATTAGCATCTCCATCCAAACTCCGACCGTGGCTACCAAACCAAACGAAAACAAACTAGGTTTTCCTTCAATTAAATTCATGTCTTGTAAATATCAGTTTATTCCCAAAGTCAATGTTAATTCTGAGCTAACACCTCGTCCCTCCCCCCTTCCTTCAATAGTTGAGTTTTAATTTATAGGCCTATTCACGTTGTGAGTTCAAAACTCGGTTCCTAAGGCCTCCCAGTTCACAAAAGTCGGCAAATGCCTTTGCTCTCCTTGTTGCCAATATTGCCTTCCAACCAAATCACAGTATTCAATTCCCCCTCCGCTCAGAACGCAAAGCTACCCTGCCCGTCCGCGCCGTCATGCCCACTTCCGGTATTGACAGCCTGGCCGGTCTGAGTCAGTTTCTCCTCCTCTCGAGATTTCTCTACCTCACCCTACCCCCGCCGCTCTCTTACAGGACCGCCCTTTCCCTCTACCTTGACTGCCAAGCAGCAGGTATAAAACTCAGCTACAGGATGTAACGGCGGATGCTACGACGGCTGAGGTGCTTGTAACATCCCCGACATCAGGTACACTTCGGTCTTGTTTAAAATAATACTTTTGGTGTTTTGGTTGATTATCAAAGCACAGTCGTGGCTACGGGCCCGATGTAGGGAATGGAGCGAAAATATCCTATCAATTTAAATAGGCTTACAAGTACTAATTTACACAGTATGCGCTGCCACCAGGTGGAGTGACATTAATTGCAGAAAATCCTGAGTTAAGAATAAAAGGCGGTTTACATAATATTTTAACTCTACAATTAATATCTGGGTAAAAACAACTGACGTTTAAAACTCTTAGTTTTATTTATAGACAGTTAAACAAAATATAAATGGCACTTTACATTTTAACACGTTTTTACAACTGAAAGCTTTAAGTAAAGCAAAACGAATTTAAATCATGAAATTCAACAAACGAACTTTGGCGTTTTAGAAAACAGTAATCTTTCACATCAAGAAAGTTCACTCAGGTGAGTTTCTACCTCCTAATATAAAATGCAGCCGCAAGTTACAATTAGGCCTACAGTATGTTGTTTGCGCTCAAACTCCCACAAACTCAAGTAAACTTCCAGTTAAATCTGAACTAGATCAGCTCAACGGGAGCACTAGCAATTTAATCAGGACTTTCACTTGAATTAAGTTGATTAAAATAAGTAAGATAGACTTGGTACTTTAGGAAGGGAACCAACCCGACGTTTTATGATTAAATAAGTTCAGAAACTGCCGATGTACGAAGTTAAGTCATAAAAATTCAAGCTAGAGGTTAATTTAAATTTGAACTAGTAATTTAGGTTTAGGGGGGGCCTAAAGTAAAACTTTCAACTATAAACTACGCGAAAATACGAACCACGACCACCTGCCCGGCATGGCAACAATCGGACGGCAGCATCTCCTCTCCCGATCGGCGTGACCACCTCCCAGCTAGAGATCTGTGAGCTGTGCTAATGATTGTCTCCAGGGGCTGAGTTTTATACCTGATGCCAAGCAGGTAGAGGGAAAGCACGGACGTGTAGGAGAGCGAGGGGGGGGGGGTAGTGGAACCTTGGGAGGAGGAGAGACTTGACCAAAACCGGCCTGGTTGTCACTACCGGAAGTAGGTAGGGCAACGCGGACGGGCAGGGTAGCTTTGCACTCTGAGTGGATGGGGTATTGAATCCTGTGATCTGGTATGAAGGAAATATTGGCAATGAGAAGAGCAAATGGAATTGCCGACTTTTGTGAATTGAGAGGCCTTAAGAACTGAGTTTTGAACTCACACTGTGAATAGGCTTATAAATTAAAACTACGATATTATGTATCGTAACTATTGAAGGAGGGGGGGGGATGAAGTGTTTTGCACAGAAAATTTGTTATAGGCTATGGAAAACAGATCTTTTAACTGGATTGATTTACTATAGGAGAAGCTTAAATTGCATTGGGAACTGTTAGGTGGTCACCATCGGCAATTTTAGCATTAATATTTACAAACGAAAACAAAAGGTGGCGTCTGGTAAAATTGCCGTAAAATATCTTTTAAATGTCAAGCACGTGGTTGGGTTCAGGGGGCAAGTGAAAATGTCAAAAAATTAAATAATTCATTGAGTAAAAAAAAATACTAAAACGTATTTAAAGTTGGAGCATTAACTTTGCAGTGGCAGAACTTGGTTAGCATGGAAATTTTTCATATATTGTGCGCACTACAAATCACATAAAAAATATCACAATTGCCAAGTTCACATCCTATTTATGAGGTTAAGTACCTTTGCAAAGGAAGCCCCTCATATTCCACAACTAATCTAAACTGTTTCGGCTTTATGCCTAAAAATGGAAAAGAAATAAATACATTTATACAAATTGGTTGGAGTTACGATCACCGGAAGTGTGTGCGTCGGCACAGTTTGGTGACTTTTTCTTAGGCTTGTAGCTGACGAACCAGAAGGAAATTTTGAGTTCTGTTTTCGCAGAATGGAAGTATAAAGTTGTGGCTATTAAGAATTGCTAATGTGGGCCAATTCTGGTAGTAACTCCTGGGGTTTCAGTGGTTTGAAGTTGGAGATTGGACAAGTCAAGGGCGGGGGGCGACAAGACTTGGAAAAAAAAACCAGAGTTTGTTAAAACGAAGTTTCCCGGAGGTTTATTTGACAGCTGGAGTCCCGGTATCCTCTCCAAAAGGGATTTAGGCCAAAAAGCCCTTACAAGGAGGCATTTTTAGCACAGCTCAGAAATCTCAGAAAGCTAGAGGTAGCTACGCAGGTCGAGAGTGGAGATGTCACGGTCCGATTGTTGCCATTTCGGGCAAAGGTAGTTGGTTCGTATAACTTAGTTTAAACTGAAAGTTTATCTTTTGGACTCTTAATTCAAAATTTATAGTATAATTTTAAATTAACCTTTAGCTTTGAAAGTAACTTATGGGTCGTTAAGCCATCGGCATTTAGGACGTTAACGGCCATAACGTAAGGGTTCACAGTCCCTTCCTAAAAACCAGCTTTTATTTACCGTTTCATTAATCTAACTTAATGTAAACAAAGGCCATTGGGTCAATTAGATTTGCAGAAGCATAGTACTTCATGGAGTGTACATCCCTTTTCTAATGTGAATCTCAGTGGGTACGGTTTGATCTTGTTGGAGTACCATTTGAAAAAGAACTGTAAGACAGGTCTACTATTATAAGTCAGTCGAGGCTGTTTGTGATTTAGAGGGCTCTTTTGCGAAATCCCCGTTGCCTAAAGTCAATGTTTCTATTTGAAATTGTTTTGAACTAAACTCAGTTCACGTGTACGAATTTTAATATAAATTCAAGTACGTTTTTAAACTAAAACTAAGTGTAAATTGGTATTCCAAATGTAAAGTGTCACCTTTAACATGTTTGTTAAACGCCAGGAGTTTTAAACGCCAGTTGGTGTACTATTTTGATGATTGGTGGAAGTTAACATTTAAGATAATTCTCTTCAATTTAACTTAGCTAGCTTTTTCCCACCTTGGTGGCAGCGTTACCCGCTTTTTATCACTAGCCAGGATTTCAATGCTCCATTCCCTATGCCGGGACAGTAGCAGTTGTGCTGTTTAAACCAAAACGTATGTAAAGTCAACTCCAAGTGATGGAAAGTAAGGCCCAGTTTCACCAGGTGCTGGTAATGCTACAAGCACCTACTCCGTCGTAGCATCCGCCGTTACAAATGGTGGCAGGATGGTTTGAACAGGTGCTGTTCCTACAAGCGTTTCCCCCCTGCCATGCTACTATGCCATTTGTGTTGAACAATTCTTCAACAAGATGTCCGTGAATCCGACACTAGAGTCACAAGAAAAAGATGTCCGCATTACAGGGTGCAGTGGCAACCCGGACCACTGCACTGTGACTGAGGTTGGCGCTAATGACCAAGTTGTCGACGCGCCATTAAGCCTCAAATCCCCCCCCCCCCCCGCATTGCAGTTTCTATCAATGCAAAATCCGATGTCCGCACTGACGACAACAACAGTGCAATCCACCAGCTCCAACGACAAAGCCAGTTACGAAGCCGGGAAGCAAGAGTAGCAGTCTCTCTCTCTCTCTCTCTCTCTCTCTCGGAAATCAACAAGCCGTCGACCGACAACTGTGAGGAGGATTCAGCCGATTCCGGATGTGAAGCTCCGTTGCAGTATCCAGTGGACCTTGGCCCCAACAACCATCATTCCAATGCAGTAGACCTCAACTAGAGACGATCTACAGTAGAAGTGTGCAAGCCTATTCATTCGACAGGTGGGAGTATGGATCTGACTTGAATGACCACACGGTGATTGTGTACGGGGTAAGTGTGCATAAGATATGCTTAAGGCCGCCAAGCCGAGTGTTATAGTTGAGAGCCTTGTAGGTATTTTAATTGTATATACACCTGAGTGCTAGGGGTCTAAATTAAGTGTATTTCTTGCTAAAACTTCGGGGAACTGGGAGAGAAGTGTTTTCACTAACTCTCTCTGCTCAATTTAAAGTAATTTGCGGCTGCATTCTAATGGTGAAGTTTCATTTATAAGAGTTTTATTTTGAAGCTGAAAGTTTGTAAAGAAGCTCGTCTTCACCAACAGATTTGAGATGAGACCTCTGCTGAAAAGATCAAAAACCTGAGGGTTTATCGTTTTTGCAACGAACATTTTTATTTTTTCCATTAGCGCTCGCTAGCGCTCATTAGGCCTATCCAGACCTCCGTCTTCAAAACACCATATCTTCAAGAAAAATGGACTAAAACGCTTGAAATTTGCGGCCCTAATAGACCTGAACATTCTCAAGACTTCTGCGAAAACAGAACATTGAATTTCCACTCCAATAATTTTCTACATCATTTTGAAAAAGTCACCAAAATGACCGGCGCCGAACGCTCATCTTCAATCGCCCTTTTCAACACCTTGTAGCGGCCGAAGCTACGATTCTCAAGGTGCTTGTAACTTCTCCGACATCAATGTGGTTTTGACCTTTAAACTTCTAGTTCGGTGGCGGTATTTACTTTTACGGAAAACAGCACACATATGCTACTGGCCCAGCATGGGTAACAGAGAGTCATTTGTCCTAACTGTAGGCTAACTAGATAACTTTAAAGGGGGGTATTCGCTGCCACCAGGTGGGTGTTTCTAAATGCAGCCCTAAGTTTAATTATTAAGTGGTTTTCTTAAGAACTATAACTTCTACATTTAGTCTTAACTGGCAGAAAAACAGGCGTTTTACAAACTCGTAGGTTTATTAAAAGGCAAATAAATATAAACAGTTACATTTAAAATTCAACTAGTGTTAATACAAGAAAGCTTTAAATAAAAAGCACGGCGATTTTTACAACAGGAAAAATCAACAAGAATTTACATGAAATTCAACTCAAACTTCACACAACAGGGTGAAGAGTAAAAACTACAATTTCGATTAGAAAATGTTTGTGGGACCTCGGGAACCCGTTATAACATGCAAACCGCGGGAATTACATGAAATAAATCTATTTGTTGCAAACCGCGGGAATTACACACAAATAGTCAAGATTATGTTTCTTAAGTCCGACCTAAGATCAAATCTTCAAATCTGTAGATCCTTAGTATCTAGGGAAGCACCCGAAAAATACGTCGTCTAAATGCAGATTTAGTGTTTAGATTAAATTCATAATAATAAACACGGGAAACAAAAGCTGGTTTTTAGAAAGGGACCGTGAACCCTGACGTTATGGCGATGGGGGCCTAGAATGCCGACTATGGCTCCACCTCCATAATTCCCTCAAAGCTTAAGGTTAGGTTAAGTTTAAAACTAAAATTTCGAATGGGGTTTCCAAAATTAAATTTTCTAAACTAACACTAGTCTAATACGAACCAACTACCTTTGCCCGGCATGGCAACATTCGGACGGGACATCTCCTATACCGACTGGCGTAGTCACCTCTGGCTTTGAGGATGAGCATGTGCTGTGGATGCTTTGAGCTGGGGGGGGTTTTATGCTGGAGAGGGGGGAAAGCGCGGACGTCGAGGATAGCTGCGGTGGTCTTATTGGCTGAGGGCCTTGAGAACAATAGAAAAGTCGGCAGCGCAAAGGATTTTTCGTTTGGCGCCGTTTGAAGGAATAATTATTGACTGCGTGGTAGAGAGAGGCCGGTAGAGTTAAACTCATTGTTTGGAACGTGAATAAGGCCTTTGATTACTACGGATTGTTTTCATTTTTAACCACGATGTTAAGCATCGCGACTATTAAAGGAATGCTCATAATAAATTCGGTAATTAACATTGGGAAGCCAGGTTTACTTTGGGAAATGGGTTGCCAAGTCGGTTTTGCTACAGACAACGAAGTACAAACAGAAAAGACGTGTATGGTAAAATACGTAGGACGAAATGTTGCCTAAGCTCCGGTAGTTGGGATGGCAAAAGATTACGTTAAAAGATTATTATAAAATAAAAGTTTTAAGTTTACCAGCGAATGCTAAAACGCATTTTAAAATAGTTGTCTTAATATTCATAGACGTAAAATTGGGTTTTTGGGTGTCGGACATTTCTCAAGTGCATCTTAGATCGTCACCTTAAATCTACCTAAGAAATATCAAAACAAGGTATCTGTACATTTATTAGGGAGGTTAAGTACCTTCGTAGAGGAAGCTCCTCCCTCTAAAACACTGAACTAATGTTTTCGGCTTTATGCCTAAAAATGAAAGCATATACAAATTTTTACAAGTGGCGAAAATGGCGTCTCGTGCGCTACGGTGATATTACGGCATCGGTTTCGTGCGTTTTTCTTAAGGATGCTGTGAGAGTTCCAGAAGAAATTTTCGTGTTCTGTTTGCGGGGGGAAACAGATAAAGTTCGTGGCTATTAAGAGCTGTTTATATGAGACGGATTGGTCCATTTTCTTGGAAGATACAGGCGTTTGAATTTCGGGGTTTTTCACGGCCGAGGCACCGAGAAAAAAAAGTCTTCGTTGCCGTAAACGAAGTTTTACCCTCAGGTTTTTGATGGTTTGAGGCGAGGTCTCCTCTCAAATCGGGTGAAGAACTCAGGCCTTCTTTACAACCTTGTAAATAAAATTGTAATTACTTTATTTCTTTTGCAGGCATAAAGCCAACCAGCTTAGTGTTGTTTAGGAGGAATTTATCCTCACATACATGTATTTGAAAACCCAACACTTGATGTTTTTATTTGTAGCAATGGCCAAGTTATTTATGAATACTTCGACTGTAATTTTTATTATTAGCGGCTGCAATAATATTTCTTGACTTTCCATGCGTTATAGCATTCAGGGAATAAACTGGTATATTAAACCTTTTATTTAGTTTAATTGGGCAACAGTTTAGCAAAAACTAGGTGTCTGAACACTACTGAACTCGGCAACACTTTCCTTCGAATTTTACCGCACAATTTTTCAAAAAGTGTTTATCTTGTATTTTTTTTCCAGGGCTCCGACCATGGTAACGTTCCTACTATTAAAAATCACGTTTGTTTAAAGAATTGAGCAAAACACTTCGCCCCACCCCCCTTTCCTTCTATAGTTGCAATGCATAACATTGTATTTTCATAAAAAAAATATATAGGCCTATTTTTCACGTTGTTATGAGTCTAACTCAATGCACTTTCCAAGCTAAGGCCTCCAAAAGCACGAGTCCAAAGCTACTCTGCCCGTCCGCGCTGCTATGCGTACTTCCGGTAGTGACAGCCTGGTCGGCCAGAGTCAGACTCCCCTCCTCCAAGGCGATCCCTCTACCCCGCTCCCCCCCCTCCGTCGCTCTCCAACAGGTCTGTGCTTTCCCTCCTACCTGCAGGCAGGCAGCAGGTATAAAACAGACCTAGGAAACTGCATCTGCAGCATTGGCTCAACTCCAAGTCAAACGTTACTACGGCGGTCGGAGCAGAGTTGTTCTAGTCCGAGTGTTGCCATGCCGGGCAAGGTAGTAGTTTAGAAAATTAGTTTTAGCTTTAGTTTATTTTATTTCGAACTTTATTCTAAATTCTTAAACCTAAAGATTTAAACTTAACATTTGACTTGGATTTCGCGATTATGGGTAGTTAAACCATCGGCATTTTCTGGTGTCCCCTCCCGTTACTTCAGGGGTTAAGGTCCCCTTTCCAAAAACCAACTTTCTTTCTGTTTGTTTTACAATATGTAACCAAGTGTAAACTCGGTCTTGTATTAGACATTCGTGGTGAGGACACCTCAACACCGCCGAGCCATAAACCTGAGGGCAGAACTCTTCCAACCAAGAAGAAAATCGTCTTTATGGCGATCCCACTTAAAATGCCAAAATTGTACATTTTGTATTTTATTCTTTTCGGCATAAAGCCACCTCCACTACCTTAGTTGTGTTTTAGGAGGACTTAACCTCACATACATGTCAAATACACGATATTTTTTATTCTTAAAAACAGGTGACGACTTAGTTTTATTTATGAAAAATGTCCGACGTTAAAATCACTTGTCTGCTTCTGCAAACAATTAAAAACTAACCTAAATGCGTTATAGCATATTTGAAACTAAGCTGGTACATTTAATCTTTTGATTTTTGCACTTAATGCACTTTGGTAAACTTAACTTCTTGCCATGAAAACTACAGGAACTCGAACCTTTATGTTTGTAAATTTTTACGGACCCAGTGTTTATTTTTATGTCTATTTTTTATAGAATCTCCACCCAAACTCCAACCGTAGCAAACCTCTAAAAACGAAAACAAACTAGCTTTCCTTCATTAAAATCATGCTTTGTAAATAGCAGTTTCATTTCCAAAGTCAAATATTTATTCTGTGCATTACACTTCGTTCCCCCCCCCCCTT
>JAHWFP010079651.1:0-22655 GCA_023313725.1 Lithobius niger
AAAATAATTTCTTAAACGAAAATCGATTTATTTGCATTGATTGACCAAATTTTATAAACATGATCTTGGGAATCCACAGATTGTCACTTGAAAGAGCAAAACACTTTTAAGGCTTTGCTCCTTGGGCTAAATACGTTTTCTTTCTGCGCCTCTGTAATTACCTAAATTAATTAGTAAAATTCAGTGTTTTTATTTGCTCGAGAAACATTTGTAATATGTGAGATGAAAGGGATTATACAGAAAACGGGCATAGCCTGCTTTGAGAGGGGTATGGGGTTTAGCAAATCTATTCTCAAAGCTCGGTGCTAAACTGTGTATTAACGTAAATACGAAAAAACGTCTAATAGTTGCAAAAAATAATTAGATGAATTGGATAAATTTTGGACATAGACGTGTATTAAAGTGAAAGAAGTCTATCAAAGGGTAATTCAAACCCATTGGATCAATCCGGAAAAACCTCTGACCGTCGCATTGGGGGGGGGGGGGATTGAGGCTTAATGGCGCATCGACAGCTTGGTCATTAGCGCCAACCTCAGTCACAGTGCAGTGCAGTGCATGGGTTTGAATCAATGTTAAAAATAGGACAAAATAGATCCCATAGCCATTGATGGAGGCTCATAGTCTCTCACAGTATCCTGCCTCTACTTTCTGGCAGAACGTTTCCAGGGCAATAAGTAATTAAGTTGTATGTGTTAATAACTGGGAATGGTTATGGATAGGCCATGGAGCCATTCAAAGTATGTTTTCAGTAATGGATCCACTAACTGAAGAACTCTGGAGAATCAAATTGAAGTTTTCCCAAACTATACTACTTCTATTACAATTGGATTGAATACAAGTTCTACAGAACAAGGGTGAATTATTAAATTTAGTTGTGGTGCTTTATGGGTACTGTAAAACTTGTTGTATTTGATTATTTTTTTTACCATTTTTGCATGCACTAGATTGTTAAACTCCTGCTAATTTACCATTTAGTTCCTATTGTACTTGTAGAAACAACCCTTAAACAATTAGTTCGGTGAATAGAACAGCAAAAAGTTTTTTTTATGTATTTTTCGCTCTTATCTTTCAAACCAAGTTCAAGGTTCCTAGAGTTCCTTAATTTGATAATTTTTTTCCAATTTTAAGACTCGCAGTACCTACTTCTTTCAAGTGACCTTATTCGTTTTTTTTTTTTTGGTCAGTGTAGAATATAGAACCGTCAAACTTTGCATCGATGGAAATTTTATTGAACATCTGGTTGGTTACCTTAGTATAAATTTTTATTTTGAATTAAAAAAACAGCTTTATTCAAAATAAAAAAATACAAATTAGTTTAAATCCCTTATTTTGAACAAGCACAGGTACTTAGGTACTTTCTACCAAAATTCATTATTTTCGACGTTAAAAATTCCTTACTATTTTTCTCCCCAAAACCAGAAACGGCATAAATAAGAGTCTGGAGCGATCGACGAAGTGCCCATGATAATACTATTGCAGGCTGTGTAACTTGTTCTGGGGCACGATATTGTGAAATGACTGTTTGTAATTATATTGTGGTATAAGCACTGTTCAAAATATGCCGCATAGGCTTTAAACTAATAAATACTTTCGAATAATATCACTAATGCTTAGATTAGTGCAGGCATGCGGAAACTTCGTTTGCCTTGAACCTAGGAAGAAGATGACTTTTTCAAACAAAGCCTGACTGGGGTAGATATCATGTGTCTCGCCTACTGTTTGAATGACCTTTCATGTAAATGATGGAAAATTGACGCCTGTTAGCAAGCTTTGGTCAAATGTCTCAGAAGTCCTGAACCATGTGGGCCTATATGGTATAGGCCTATACAATGTAACTACTCCCACAGGAAAGTCCTGGGTTCCTGGGTGCTGGTCATCTTGGAACGTGGTGAGATATGATACAGTAATGTACTGGTGTTACTGCAAATGAACGCCTATTGTGGAAGACATTTGCTACTCCCATTAGGTGCATGTTTTGCTCAGTTTGCTGATTTGTGCACCTTAGGTCTAATATGGTAAAGGCATACATCGTATAGGCCTACAGTGTGTAGGCCTATACCATATAGGCCTACCTGGTTCAGGACTTCTGATACATGCTATATATTATAAATCCTGCATTTGTAGCTCATTAATGAAAAACTTGGGTTTTGATCGGATGTGGAAGTGGAAAACATGAAAGGGATGAATCCTGGATGTAGTATTTTTACCATTTGCGGTCAGAAAAGACTTAAGAGTGCAGTTTCATTTGACAACATTAATTGTTTGCGTTCACCTTTCTAAGTTTTTACTCTTCTGCCTTTCCTTTCCTTCATTTCCCGTTATCCAGCCAAATTCCAGGAATTTTTAGCACATAGTTTACCACGTAATTAGTGTGTTGATGCTGTATATGCAATTTTCCGTAAACTTATCGATATTCTTTTCCATTTAGCACTTATCGGATTACTGGTTATATTTATAACCGCCTTCGTTCCCATGGGAATTGCTGGTGGTGCTTGTTTGATGGGATCAATTGCTGGAAGTATTTCAGCAGGCTACAAGTTTGGAACAAGAGAAATTGGGTTTAGTATTTTCTTCGGGATCATGTGTGGGTTCATGTCTGCTATAATTTTAACAGTTTTTCTATTTTTCATATTTGCAGTAATTTATAGTGCAATGCTAAGTTTAACGTCTCCATAGGACCTTTCAGACGTCTTTCTGTGAAGTTTATACTATCGTTAAGAGTAAATGCTGGTGCCCAAAGAGCCGCAGTTGTATTTTTTGTTCAGATAGAATGTGCTCAATAAACATTTTGGCACATTTCACGTTTTCAGTTGCTTTGTATTGTTATATACTATATATATATATATATATATATATATATATATATATATAGAGAGAGAGAGAGAGAGAGAGAGAGTATTGAACGTATACATCTCATATATACACATACAATATATCCCTGCTGCTAGTAATGGAAACCAGAAGCATCCCTCACACGATTCTGCATGACCAATTTGATGTTACCAACCATATCATTCGCTTTGGTCAATCTATTGGAGTCGATCTACGCTTCACATGTCCTTCAGATTCGTTTGCCTGATCAAACTTTGACTCCACGAACAGTTTTCTGAGCAGCTTATCGCATATTTAAGGGTAAAGAAAAATCAAATTACAGCGAGGACAATAAGCCTATTCGAAGCGCAATTTAATAATCTTTCGTCCGGCACTACTATCATCTTTTTAGGTGCTTTAGTTCAATAGGAGTATACGTACACACACGTACATCGTAGGTTTTTAATATGTAGACTAGCGGAGTCGCTCACTTCGCTTGCTCATTCCGTGTCATCTTGCTGCGCTCGTGGAGCTTTCATGCTGCAACTCTAATGCTGCTGACAGACATTCCACATCATTCTAAAACTATCAAGGAAATGATCAGAAGCAGTGCGTGTTTTTTGTAAGGCTTCAGTTCATAAACAAATTAGCTAAACAAAAAACAACATTGCCATTTAGAAAACCATCCCCCTTCTGCCGTGCGCCTTAACTACCAATGAGCCAGGAGGAGAGACACGCAATTTCTCCCCCACTCAGCCTTGGCTTGAAGAACACGCTCGAGGAGCTTTAATGCTACAACTCTTATGCTGCTGACGCAATCAAGAAAATGATCAGAATGTAGTACGCGTTTTTCTTAAAGCTTCAGTTCATAAAAAACTATATGCAAACCATAAATCACTCCAATGGTCTGGCCACCTAATAGCTATATGTGCCTTTTATTCAGATTGTCAGCCAAAATACCACGGACAACAGTACTAGACTACGCGTACTACGTGGAGCAACATTCATTAACCATCCTTATCCAACCCGATTCCCGTTGTGTACTGAATGTAGCGTATAACAAAAAATGTCTTATAATTAACAGGAATGGACCATAGGAGAGAGGATCTGGGTTTCGTTTCCTGGCTCCAGGCCACTTAATTCAACATCGCCGAATCCTATTTTACCAGAGCCTTGATAAAGGCTTTATCTTTCTGGCTCATTCATGAATTGGCCTTGAGCCAGGAAATGAGGCACCAAGTTGTAGCCCAGGCGGCCTTGGCTTGAAGAAGCCATTCCATTTCCGGCACACGATTGCACTGTTATTGAACCGGGAGGCGAGGCATGAGATTTGTACCCAGTCGGCCTTGGCTTAACAAAGATATCCCCTTTCTAGCATTCACCTAAACTGACAATGAGCCAGGAGTCGTGACACGCGATTTCTTCCCCAGTCGACCAAAGCCGTTTCAACGCTGTAGCACGCGAATTGCTGCATGCTTGAACTGAATATGCTTGGTAATTTTATCATGCATACTCTTTTGTGGCGCTCTTGGTATAGATTTTTTTATTCAAATAAATTGTGAAGTCTTTACATTGGTTTCATTGTTTCACAAATTTGAAGAATTTTTACTTAAAAGCCATCTCGTTCCCCACTACTTGTGATGCTTTGAAGCAGCAACTACATGTCGCCATATTTTTGATAATATAAAAGATTTCGTGCAAGGCGAAATCGTACGTAGAAACTGTTTGTCTTTACCACAATTAGGGCGCGTTTATGCAACCATTCGCTTTTGCATTCTCGCAGCTAGAAGCTAGATATCACCTCAAATTCCAACATGGCGGCAGTTTTATGTCTTCCGCCTTACAACGAAAACAGCTAATAACGTGAGTTCAGAAGCGTTTTGGAAAATTATTTCGTCATGAGGAATTCTTTACATTATTGGCACGTATTATAGGACTGCAAGTATTTACTCAAACGATGTCGAATTTAGCTAATCCATTTAGAGTTGTTACCATGGCAATGTCACCTTTGCCACCACGATTGAGTTCTAGCTGCGAGAATGCAAAAGCGAGTCGTTGCGTAAATGCGCGCTTAGGCTGGACTATTGCTGAGTACAGCACTAGCTAATAGCACACTATTGATCGAATGTCGGTGTTTTACAAACGCAAACGTGGAAATATTTCTGACACCCTTTTCTGGTATCAATATTTGTTTAAATAGGCCTAATTTAGCATTAATCTTTTCGTAGCTTTATGTAAATTCATTTAAATTTAAGGCTGAATAGGTAGTTTGTATCATATCGAAAACCAACACTGGTAAAAGGGGCCGCCAAGTTCTGAATGGTTCGGCCCTTCAAAGGAGTGATATTAACACACCAAAAATTCGCCAAGTTAATCGCACAGCTTAATAATTCGAAGGTTAAATGAAAACTAGAATATTGCTACTTTCGGTGGCAATGTTCAAGTTTTCATTTAATGTCAAAAGTGTTATTCGGTGCGATTAATTTGGTGCTTTTATATCACTCCTTGAAGGGCCGAAGCATTCGTAACTTAGCGGCCCCTTTTACCAGTTTTGATTTTTGATATGCTATCAGTCCTTTATTTTAAAATTGTGTATTAAACTCAACTCCACTACCATGCAGATGCGTAATAAAGTGGTACGTCAACAAGAAATCAGTAATCAACAATTTGCAACTACCTTTTACCTATAGGAGAACCATTCTCAACTTGGTCACCTCTTTATAGGTTTTTGGTTTGGTTTTAATTGTGTTGTAATTTGTTTTATTTCTTTAGTTTTGGTGTGTTGATATCACTCCTTTGAAGCGCCGAACCACTCTCAACTGGGTGGCCACTTCACCAGTTTATGGCTTTGTTTATTTTGCTGTGTTTTAGAGTTGGTTTATTTTTCGTGAATTGGACGTGAATACAGTTCTTTGGAAACGTTGTTTAGATTTATCGTGCTACACTAGTGTGTGCCTAGGCACGCACGTTAGTATACACGTTGTCATTGTAGAAAGTTTGGCTGTCCAATGAGGGACGATGCCAACAAGACTAACAATGGTCATAACAATATTTTCGTACTTACGTGCCATCCCATGCCATCCCCGTTACACCCCTAGGCTCCATACCAAAAAGGTACACAGTTCGTATCGTACTGCAGCCATTCGTCCAATTTCATAGCTAGAAGCCCTCCCGTTATCGCGGTATCGATGAATAATCACCCTATGGAAATTAACATGGGGATGAGCGGACTAGAATTAGCTAGCTAGTTACACATTTTCAACGTTATTGAGGGTCAGATTTTGCATTGAAATTTTTGCATAGCTGGCATTCCTGAACGATTTAATTTTGTCAGGTGGGACATTGCTCTTGATTTCAACACAATTTATGGTTTTGTACCACATTATTATTTTTCCCCGAGTATCTGAACTGTGCCCAACTATGCTTCAAGAAATAAGGCGCTACACTACAATGGTTTACAACCTCGACAATTGAATTGATGTGATGTTTGTTGTGATGACTGTTGCCTAACTTGGCGCGACACACTAGCGTGTGTCTAAATTTGAAATATCCAAAGTGCAACTCCAACTATCTACAGTCATCCCACCAACGAGCTGCACGTGCCTCATTCTTGAATGACGTTAGCATTGCCAGCTGGACAATGCCCTTCCTGAGTAGTGCAACAATTGTGGACCATCCTCAAAGCAGGAATTGTTATATTCCAAAACTAACAGTCAACTTCGAAAAATTTGTTGCAACAATGGTCCAAACCGCTTTTTTCGAGGGGAAATATTTAACCTAGAACTACGAAAATACGCCTACGTGAAATCCTGATTAATTTCTTGTCTCTAGCACCTTTCTCATATTTTTAGTCTTGTAATGTAAAACTTTTTTAAGCTAAAGCATCTATTATGCAAGCAGGTTTTTGTTTTATGTCATGTTAAGCTTTTATGTAAACACAATTTGTAACACAATAAATGGAAGATGTTGTGAATTATAGGTTATATTGGTAAGCCCAAATAACACACGCAATGTAACGTTAATACTATAAATTATACCCAAATCTGTAATCTTAACCATTGAAAATATATGGTCGGTATATACATGTGTGTGTGCCTTTTCTACTCTTGAAGTAGGGGCACACACACATATATATATATACCGCCTGTAAGTTTTCAATGGTTAAGATTACAGATTTGGGTATAATTTATAATTATAATTTATAGTATTACCGTTACATTGTGTGTGTTATTTGGGCTTACCAATAAAACCTATAATTCGCAACTTATTTCATTTATTGTTTTAAAAATTGTGTTTACATACTTAAAGCTCAACATGTCATAAAACAAAAACCTGCTTGCATAATAGATGGTTTAGCTTTAAAAAAAGTTTTACATTGCACTCATTTTGAGGTAGGAAATGACAAAATTTGTGTAGGCTAAGCTAATAGCTGCCGAAATTGTCTCAAGCCGATTGCGGGCGAAGAAAAAGTTTTCTACAACAAGCTATTCGAAAATTGGCCGAATATTTTCGTGAGCCAGTCGAATAACTCTAAAATTAAACGGCTATATTGATATAGGAGTAGTAGCCACGTGGCATGATCTAACCGAAAGTCATGCTTGCATTTGATAACGGGTAGAGATATGTCCATGACCCTGTTCATCGATCCCCATCACTGAACTCTGCTCGGCACACAATCACAGCAACAAGAACCACGAGTACAGTACGACCCAACAATTAACAGAGACAGTGTGGAATTGCTGTGCCAGGATCACAGTATGTAATTCCTTGGAGACCAATATCAAGGCTGGCTTCAACATTCTAGCAGTTCAAACTCAAGATTCATATGTAAGCACTAGTGGAGAAGTGTTTACTTATGAGGTGCTACACTCACACTAGTATGCAGACGGCATGTAAGCAAATAGATAGGGCAAAATATCCAAGGGGAAGGGTGACTGGCTTTGCTAGAAATGGAAAGTCACCGGGACACCCTATCTTTTATAAAAAAAATGTTGTTGAGATCCGTCAGCAACCATAAACTAGCTGTCAGCATCCTGAATATTGAATGGCGACGTGAATTCAAACCTCAAACTCTTTGAGTCAAACCACGGAATCGTAGGTGACCATGTGGTTTAGTTGTGTTCGATAAGTAAACACCATTCATTCCATGTGCACCAAGCAATTGATCCCAGTATGATGTGGTTGGGCTCTCTGGAGAAAGACCTTAAGATTGCTTATGCCAACAGTTCTAGGGATATTGTACTTAATTACCCAACTGTTTTTAATCACTTACCTTCACTTAGTGCCCTAATTTAACGACGAAATACTGTGACCAATCGTGTTTGCTCACCTGATTGACCCCTAGTATGTACTGCTAACCTAAGGGTACCTGTGACTCCCATTAAAAGTCTTTTCGATCAACCACAAGCTTCCCAGCTAATCGTTTCTCTTACACCCATCTGCTCCTATGTCTGTGCCCTCATCCTCCGTCAACCCTGCCGATATTGGGGTACCGACTGTTCTCCCCCTCTGTAATTGTTGAGCCAATTTATGCTGAGAGTGAGAGGTATGATTATTGGGCCGTTGTGATGCGGCACTTATCACGTTGCTCCACCACCTCTGGGAGTACGTAGTGAAACTATTTAACAAGAAACATTTGAAACCAAAACCAAGGTTAACCCATAATCCCTTTCTTTTAGGTGAGGTCTGGGCCTAATGTAAATTGGAGATGCTCAGGCCCTTCTCTCGTCCGCTTATATCAAATCAAAAAATCATGAAGGTACACAGCTCTGGTGCTTAGCAATGTAATCCAAAATTAAATTTTTGGAGGACATGCACGTGTGGGATATTATTGACACGGCTACTGGCAATGTCAAGACCACAAATTCCAAACGTTTTTTTTTGCGCGTAAGTATAATAAAGATGGATCGCTTCAAAAGTTTAAAGCCGGCTGTTCGGTGGGACCCGACAGAGATTCACCCCACCAGTATCCTGACCCGTTATGCAGTGCTATTCCCTCAATATTTGGGTTTGCCCTTTTGGTCTACAGACAGTACAGCTTCCATACGGCAGATGTCTGGATGGCATAGATCCATGGAACGCTCAACCACCAATGTGTTTTTTCAGCCCCTGCCTGGATTCTTTAAATCTTTACCGGCTAGGCACGAGTGTGTAAACTGAATAAAGCTCTTTATGACACTTCAACAGACTGGCCACAGATGAAGATGAGGGAAGTCATCACTAACTGTGAATTTAAAGAAATCCATGTATTTTTCAAGACGGTGAACTGCCACATGGTTTTGAAGGGAATCCATGTAGACGATAAGTGCTTCTGCTGGCCTAATCAACTTATGACTGTTCCCTGGCCCTCATTTGGAAAAAATTACTATTGTTAATACACTTTATCCAGATCTTCTCTTGGAACTGGCTAACAAACGGTATATATATATCAGCAAGACTACATGAATAACGTGCTAAATTCCTACATTATGACGGACAGTCAACGCTACCAGTCTTTCAATGGATCCTGCCTTTTCATCGTATTAGCCACATATGATATATTAGCCATGCTGTTACAAACCTTTCATGCTCAAATGCATCCCCCCACATAAATGAACTGGTACCAAGCGAGTTCTCTGTTATCTTAAAAGGACCATCCAGCAGTAACTGATTCTTCCATGGAGATGTATTCTTAGGATTGTAGGTATTCGGATGCCTCCTGAAGTGTCACCAAGGATACGCTTGTTTTCTCAGGTCATTGTGTCAAAGGAGCAGGTTGTATGGTAATATGGCGAAGTGGGTTTCCCTCAGCAGTTCTGAGGCTTTGTTGATGGCAATGACTGAGTAGAGGAAGGACCTCAAATGGGTTGGAGAAATGCTCATAGAGATAGGTCAACTCGATTTACTGACACCTTCTTCTACTCTACACTCCGATAGTCGGTTGACAATCGACTTGGTCAACAGCTTGGCATGTAGCACTCTGTCAAAGTAAAACGCACAAAGAGTCTGGTTCTCAGGGCATTAACCGACGAAGCCATCCTTCAGTTGATCTAACATCCTAGGCCCACATGACTCTCCGACATCCTTATACAGCCACTTCCCAAAAAGACGCTCACACGTTTTTATGAAGATTTTAATCTACACAAAACCTAACCCAGTTTGTAAACCGGTCTAATAATTTTCGCCACGCTTCTCGTGAATTACCAATAACTTATTGCCTAATGTTTTATGCACAATTATTAAAAGTAAGACCATTTTGCTAACTAAATTATTTCCCCCCACCTAATACTATGCGAGGGAGGGGTTATGTGAGTGGAGCAGCTCCCCCTGTGCCCCTCCGTTTCTGTTCCACGGTTTGCCCCCTTTTTTTGCTACGTTGTTTCTAAAGGAAGTGTATCACTCCTTAGTTTTGTATCTGTGCAAGTGTTAAGGAGCAACAATGCATTGAAACTGTAAATAATACTTGGTGTAACAATATCTTTACCTTAGCTTCAGCTGAAACAGCGTGTTTCTCTTGTGTGCATTGCTACAACCTACCTTTGTGATCAGCCTTCTTCTCTCGTGTTCCCCAATCATCACTTTTATTATTGCTCCCCTGTGTTATCCTCTGTGTTATACAACTTGACACATGAACTCCTTTTCTTCACTTCCTTCCCTCTTGCAAAAGGCAGTTGCGTTGTTTCTATTAAGGTGAGGAACCGCCATATTGCTTTAATATTTGGGCCTTACTACATTTTTACAAGTAAAGCTCTTTCCAACGGCTGGACTGACAAAGCAACATCACCAATCCAATGACCAATGAGTAGCTAAATGCGTACCTGCCAAGTGCAATTGCAGGCTGGTAATGTGTTATGAGTTGAATTGTGTAAACTGAAGGCATGCAATGCTGTTACAAATGGGAAAGAAGAATAGAGGAGTTCTGGATAAGTTTTTCTGTTAACGTGCAAAGTATAACCAGAACCTCTACTCAATGAGTATGCAATTAATATTCTTATTTGGACTTATTCCTGTTTCGTTTTTCTGCTCGGGGTGCCTTTTAACACGGTGAACTGAATTTGGTATTAGCTCTCCTCTCTCCATTGAGCACGTAACTTCTACATGTTCAGCCGTACCTACCCGATTAATATGCCCAACTTCGATCCAACCTCTTTTCCTCTAGATGAGGAAGATGTGGTAGTGAAGGCATTGTATGCCAGCCCATCCAACAAAGATTTTCCATTGACAATCATTCTTAAGTCATGTCATTTTGTAACACATCTATCTATCTATCATCCTTCCCACACACTTCTGATAGTGAATGACTGGTAATATTCTGGATTCTCCAACAATTAATGTGAAGACTGAGCTGGTGTACACAGCATAATCTAATGTTAGTGCACACCATCTACAGTGTGCTACAGTTGCTACATCTGAGTAGCACTTTAGTGAATTATTTTGTGGCGTTTTCAAGCTGTGTCATTTACATTTCGTGAATATCTAGTGCAAAAACTTATGCAAACATACAAAAAATGGACTTTTTCTCATATTTGTCATATGCACCTTTAAAAGTTGTCCTGTGTCTGACTATAGTGAACTAACGGAGTGGGCATAGGTTGGTTCCATACAAGAGTTGTGCAAAAGTAGTGAAACTTGAGCTGAACACTCCTTGTGCTCTACTCAGATAGCACGCAGAAAAGCAGCACTAAAAAACAGCTAATAAAATTTCAACAAATAGGGCCTACTTTGGTTCTGACGATTTGACATGTAGCAGTAAGAAGAAGTAAAATCAAAAAGAAAAATTGTCCTAGAATGTTACTGGCTTTAAACGAAACGATGCCACAGACTAACACCCATGTACGTTTCCATGGCGACGACACTGTCACCATCTTGAAGAGAATGGTCCAGTTACAACTCGGACTCCCCTCATCATGGAAACGGGTCAACCAAACGAGTGCTCTGAGCAACGCAGTGAAGAGGGATGTCATGGTGTCCACTTTCTTTACTGTGACTGAATGGAACGATTTTCTTGTAGACGTATTTCGTTTTTCTGCTCGGGGAGCCTTTTAACACAGTTTAATGAATTTGGTATTAGGTTCAAAAAACAACAAGAAATGACAAAGCAGTGATTTTGACCAGTGTCAGCAAACTTTAATCTCACGATATTGAGAGGTAACAGTAATGGTATTCTTACACACCCTAATTTATGTAAAAGAAAAAGAAAACATGTTCATTTATTCAAATTCACTTTGTTATATGCTTGTCATCTGAATTAATACATACCACTATTTAGTTGTTATTTTTTTTTACCTTAATTTCGTTATACGCTGGCAAGGATAAAAGATTCAAAGTGGCCTCCTGCTCAGTGGAGTTACGGTCCTGTTATATCGTGAAGCATAGACTCGATTGTAGCCAATATTGAAGTCGTAACCCATCACAGAACCATTACACCATGAGCCAATTTCAATGCACAAAGAGAGAATCGGAAGAAGAAGTAATGCTATTACTGAGGCTAACATAAAGCCAGTAGTTGTTCCTAACACTATCCCTCGTCCAACACGAGTCTTGCCGAACATGCAGCCAGTAGCTATGCATCCACAAATTGTTGCCAGCAGACTTGCATTACCCGCCAAACTAGAACGAACTACTGCATTCATAGTAAACAGAAAAAGACCTACGGCACCTGTCAAAAAAATTATTATTTGAGACAAAAAGGCTTAGCACTTAGCAAGACGAATGCTATGTTTACGGCAATACAACACAATAGGGAATACACAAAAATCAATAAATTAAC
Organism: Lithobius niger; assembly: GCA_023313725.1. Classification (NCBI taxonomy): domain Eukaryota; kingdom Metazoa; phylum Arthropoda; class Chilopoda; order Lithobiomorpha; family Lithobiidae; genus Lithobius; species Lithobius niger. The sequence continues at coordinate 12,560 of JAHWFP010079651.1, forward strand.
TGATAAAACAGAGCTCGTATTCATTGGAGTTCGGAGCTGTAACTCATTCAGCATTTTGAATTACTCGAACGAAAATAACTATAAATTGAACTCCAATATTAGGCTTAACGGGAACAAAATTAAACAAGGCAAATCCCCAAAATTATAATACGCCGGTAACACAAGAAATAAACACAATTATTTCGAATACAAATTTATTTGAAACTATAATCTGAACTGCAATACTATGGAATAAAACAAATCAAATCCCCTAAATCATAAAACGCCTCTATAATACCACCCACACCCACGTAACTTGAACACACCCACAGACACTCTCAGAATTAAATCATAAACCTACAAACACTGACTAAACCAAGACAGAATAACAAAAAGCCAGTATAACTCTATAATTCACAACTTAACCACCTCTACACACTCGCACACATGACACAATTCAAACACAAACTACGTTCATTTTCTAATATGATCAAGGAATAAAAACAATCTTTGTTCCCTCGAATTGGAGTTGACATGACAGTTCGTTTCGTTTGAGTCCTAATCCTTTTTATTTTTGTGTGTTTAAACTACGATTTCTGTGGTTATACGAGTTCTAAATCTTTTTTTAATGGCGAAGCCGTTTTTTGTTCAGTTAATACTTTGTCAATCAATGTATAATTCCCAAAATTAGCAACTGCACAAAACTTACCGGCAGCCACAAAACTGCAGCCATAAACAGCCATGAATGTTCCACAAGTAGGTAGCAGGGTAGTCATGAGTACTGCTGTTAGACGTTCTTCGCCACTGTCTGTGGGTTCAAAACCTACTGTTACGGCAATGCAAGCCATGAAAATTGCCGGGACAAAAACAGTCAATGAAACTAGTAATGCATTTCCAAAGGTGAGTATGGAAGATTCTTCTACAGTGTAAGTAATGGTAAACATACTCATCAAATAGGCTGCAAGGAAGTTGAGGAAAGCCTCTAGACCAAAATAAAGATCAATATCCATTTTGAATGTTTAGTTTTTCGGTCGCTTAAATCAAGCTACCACACATTATGAGGTGTAAGCAGGGTTTCACTGCAATGAAGAAAAGAATGAATATCCATTACACATTTTTTCGTCCATTATATAAATTTTTACTACGTCAGCAAACCTTTTATCAACTAGGCAGAAATTTACTTTCTTTTCTAACAAACATACGGGGTGAATAATTAGTTATGTTACACTCCAGCTTGAAGTCACATTCATCATTAATAACCAAAGAGCCATGAAACTTGGATGATATGGTGTGGAGAGGACTGGTCTAGAATTGAACAAGAAACGGACAACCTTGCCAAACTACTGCATTCCCCAAATATACAAGATGATTAGTAAAGTTGAATGAATAAACGAAAATTCATTGCGGCTCAGAGACACAAGATAACTAGGAAGAGATGGATGCAATCCACTTACACCTAGCCTCTCGATTTAAACAATTAAAGGAAGATTATTATGAATATCATGCTAATGCCTTTGTCACAACGTTAAGAATACTTAACACATCTAGTTAAAATCAACACTTTTTAGCATAAAATTAAAAGCAGCAAAAGGTGGGGTCTGAGCACCATCTGTAGGAAGCGCATTTTAAGGGTTTACAATGCGGTGTGAAAAGAAGAACTTGAGTCAGTTCCTCCTAATAGGTTTTACTATCAATTTAAGGTATTGCTCCTGGTTTGTTTGCGTTCCCTTATTTGGAAGAAACGGTTGCTATCTATATTATTTAATCCATGTAGGATTGAGTATATCAAGTTAAGGTCCAACCTAAGGTTTCTCAGTTTGAGCGAGTCAAAGTTTAGAATACTTAGCACGTTTCTTGTTCAAGTGTTGTCTTTTAAGCTTGGCAAATATTTTGTGAAAGTTAGCTGGACAGACTCGATGACGTCAATGACACTCACTTTCATGTATCTTTAGTATTTTAGCCTCACTACGATATAGTAGTAGTTAGGACATTTTACTGTCACCTGGAAACCGGCCCACTAACTTATTTCTAGCTTACCACTCTCAGCACTCACCTACGAACATGGATGGATGCTGGCTGCACAAAGCTAAAGGACGGCGACGACAAGTTTTAAAGCTATGTGACATTTTAACACATGCCAGTGATATTACGCAAATAACAAAGTTGTTTACTGCTGAATTGTTTGGTCGAAGGAAAGATGCTGCAAAATATATGCCTTGGAACTAAATTACTTTTTTTACGTGATTGCGCACACTGGCATTTGTAGACTCAAAACAATTTATGCATGTTGGTTCATATCATCATGTTTATTTGTGACATAGAGGATTTGGCAAGGTCATTCGTTTGTTAATGAATCAATAACCCGTCCTCCCCTCACCAAATCACACAAGTTTCGTCGCCGCTCTATGTTACGTAATGCTGGAGACAAGTCACGTCTGGTACCCGTATGCAAGTCAGGTCTGGTCACCCGATTTGATAAAACACATTAATCCGTTTTAGTAATCATCATTAGTCACATAAACTGAGCATTGTCAGTTTAAGCTATTAAAATTTATATTAGGTTCATTGCTTTGATCTCCAAGTGTGGGTAAAAATATATTGTAGTCCAATTAAATTAATTTCCACAAGGACATGAGATTTGATATATTTACGGTCTAGGGAATATAAATTTAAAACTGGTGTATTCATTTCGTTTGTGGTGACGGCAAAAGCACCACCACCAACAACAACTAAACAACACCAATATTGTAGTTACATTAACTTAATTTTCAAAAGAACCTAAACCTCGTTAATACCTACAGTTTGAGTTATAAAATTCTAAAAGGAACGGTTCATTGGTTTAATCTCCAGGAAAGACCGAAAAGGTCCGAACAACTATATCAACATTATTGTAGTCACATCAAAATAACTTAACCAATAAAAATCTATGCCTAGTTGACTACGCAAAAACCTAGTCGACTACCCATTTTAATTCATTAAACGTAGGTCAAGTCTCACGTTGTTTAAAAGTTATTTTAAAATAATCACTCTGAAATATCTTTAAAACATCGTGAAGCTTACCTACGTTTATTGAATTAAAAATGGTTCATTCAAAATGTCCGCGTGAAGGAAAATATCACAACAATACTGTATTGCGATTAAATTAACATTCTCAAGAACCAGAGCCTCGTCAATGGAATTTCGGCTATAAAATAAAAAAATAGGTCCATTCGCTCGATTTACAGCTCTAGAAAAAGACCTAAAAACAGTGTTTCAGTCGGACTAAAATAACTATTGCAAAATCCTTGGCCTTGATAATACCTGCGGTTAATATTATAACAATTTTAAATAGTATATTGGTTCAGTCTCCAATTTAGCGCAAATATCCCAACAAAAATACTATAGTACTCATTAAAATAAATAAAACATGGGCATTATCAACGCCAACAGATCAAGCTAGAAAAATTTAAAATAGGTTCACTGGTTCAATCCCTAATTCAAGTGAGAACAGGTAATTCACGTAACAAAAATAATGTTGTACCCAGGTTAAGATAATTTTCACACGGACTATAGTCTTCTTAACACCTACAGTTTGAGTTATTAACAATAATTAAATCAGATCATTGGAAGGATCGTAAAGTGAGCACAGAGAGTAACTACAAACAATACAATAAGACCGTGGCTTTCCACTGTATTTAAGTACATTCAGGGTTAAATAACACTTGTGTGTAAAGGCCTTTCGATACTCAATATATTTAATCGGTTTTACCATTCTCCCTTTAAAAGATTGGTTGAGTCATCACGATACTTGTGGTAGATTAAATATATTTTGTTTTGAAACAATGCATTGTATTAACCTTAAAGTAAAAACAGTTTATAGGTTTAGAAATAAAAGTTGGATTTACTGCTTCGATTTCCTGCGGATGGCAAAAGTCGCTAGAACAATAATATTGTTGTTATTATTATTATTATTATTATACGTTTAATTTCATTTACCACTCATTTACTCAACAAGTTACCTGTAAACCTACCTTTTCATAATAAAATTGCTTCCTTAAAAAGTGCTAATATACTGATATTTCCAATGAAATCGATGTAATATATTTATAAATAAATCTCCTGTAGGTAAATTATTGGGCTTTTTAACAAATGTTTTGGATTGTTACTCAAATATTTTTGTAGAAAAACCACATCTGCAATTCAGTATCTGAATCGGCAGAGGAGTCAATCGCCAATTTGATAGATAAAGTATAGAATCCCATTAATGATTGAGGTACAATGAAAAATAAAAAAAGCAAACACCAAAAATTTAAAGACAAATTTAACCTTAAACCTGAACTTAAGAAGAAGCCCATTACTAAAGGTTTTCCAAATTACGGTATTTCTAAGTAAGACATTTAAATCTGTCGAGCACCCACATATAAACAAATGAGTACAAAAAACGTTTCGAGGTGTCAGTCCATTTTACCTCAAATTTGAATGCTGTTGGGGTGCATCGATTGCTTTTTCGTACATTTCCGTCATGGTTTAAGCAAAAAACTTTAACAAACGACTTCATATGTTACATCACAAGATAAGGTGCTTGCTGGAAATACGATGAAGATTCCACCTTTCTGCTGCACTGGTCGTAGTAATGTAGGGCTACTTTTTGTCGCGCTTCATCGTTGTTGTTACACTGTATTTTGACATTGCTGGAAAATACAAAATGACGTAACAGTAAATATATTGGAAACCCTGCAAACTATGCTATCAGGTAGCGATGTACAATTTCAGGCTTGGATAATTGGAATGATTTATTGTAATTAAGAGCTAAGCTACGGCAGTTTATCTACGTTGCAGTGATGTGCATTTTGCATCTATTTACCATTAGTTGCATCTTCAAACTGCTGCAGTACCAATTCTGATTAGGATAAATGCAAGTAATTAGGCTTAGATGTAACATGGAGATGTTTATTTTTAAATAAGGGTACTTATAACAGTTAATCGTGATTAGGAAATAAACGACAAGTGTTTATCTGTGCTGTAGTTCCATGCTTACTTCAATTCTTTCTAAGTTACATCTTTAACGTGATGCAGCAGCAGTTTTAATTATGATTAATGGATATTTTTATTTATGCTTTTTGGACAATATACACTCAACCCTTCATCTACGGTAAATTATATTCATTTATCTTAATTATAATGGCTATTGCAGCAATTTAAAGATGTAATTTGTGATAAATAGACAAAAAAAGCACATTGCTATAGCGTCAATAAATTTCAGTAGCTTTGTTCCTAATTAAAAGAAATTGTTTTAATTACCTTTGTTAGAAAATATACATATATTTCATTCATCTAAGCTTAATTTCATCTAATTATCTTAATTAGAACTGTTGCTGCAGCACTTTAACGATGTAGCTTGTGGTAAACAAATGCAAAAAGCACAGTGCTACGTTGATAAGTTCCATAGCAAAGCTCTTAATTATAATAAACCGTTTTAATTCCCCTCGTTCCAAAAGATACATCTTAGTTTCTAATCTTAGCCTAATTAGAACGGCTACAGCACCACTTTAAAGATCTAACTTGTGGGAAATATAATCAAAAAGCACATCACTGCAACGTAGATAAACTGCCGTAGCTTAGCTCCTAATTACAAGAAATCGTTTTAATTAACCATGTTGAAAAATATACATCTCCACTGGATATCTAAGCCTAAATACATTCATGTATCTTAAATAGAATTGCACCGTATCACTTTGAAGATGCAACTTACGGTGAATTGAAGAAAAATGCAGTGCTACAGCATATAGCAACATTCGCAGCATAGCTCATAATTACTAACACACCACACAACGGATTTGACCTGGTGTTTGCTAGTTACAAGGCATTGCAAACGAACTCACGTTTCTGAGCACTTATTCAAATCTGCCTCTACTCTATCAGTATATTTTAAAATTATGAAAAACACTTGAATTTTGCCACCATTTTGGCCGCTATCTTGGATATTTTGTCATGTGGAGGCATGGCACCTTTTTAGAGGATTTTTCAGAGAATCCAGCTGAACTCAAAACCTAGGAATTGACACCAAACTAACGTACGTTAGTAGGGTTTTGAAATTTTGTACTGTACAGTGGCAATTTAAAAAACAAATTTGCTGCCATGTTGGTTTTGGTACAGTTTTCGCGTGCCATCCCTCCTATATGTTTGTATTGGGCATGGACGTGACGCACACTGGAGATTGTGTTATTCTCCCAAAGAGTTATTCGCACATAAATCTAAACTCATTTTTGGGCAAATTTAGTGACTTACCAACATTTATAAAGCCATTTTTCGGAATTTGTTTAATCCTTTTTTCGTTTTTTTATTTGTCTATATGTTTTTCTGAACTTCGCGGCTTCCTGTCGAGGAAATGCTCTCACACTCCTCTCCATTTTGACAAATGCTCGCACCTCTCATCACGAGCTTGCTACAGCCAGCCAGGATGAAAAAGGTATCCTGATTAGGCTTCCCATTGGATTTTCTGTTGGATTTGATAGCTAGAGAAAAAACTAGAAGCTGTAAACAGATCATAAGATAGCCAGTTGATTTAATCAGTTTTTAAACAAGTTTAACCTGAATATCATTCGATTTGTGAAGTTGCAATATTCAAAACTCTAAAAATGCCACAAAAATGCCACGAAAGCTTGAAACTCACTTAACTCACCTAAAAGATATTTTAATATTACTTTAGCACTCAAAATTACATCAATACGGCGTTTTCTGCCCGAACCAAATTTGGAAGAACCTCCAATACAGACCAACTATAGTTTGTTCCACATTATGTTTTCAGGAAACTGACTGTACGACTCCACGTTTCCTTGCACTACGAGAGAAGAAACAAGTGTATATCCCACATGTAGACTCTACACACTTACTGTTGTGTCTACGAGTGATATACTCGCGTGTGTTTTGTACTCGTAGTATAAAGAAACGCGTCATTGTACAGTCAGTTTCCTGCAAACATAATATGGAACAAACTATACATACAGTGGAAGTACCTAATGTTGTATTTGGCAGTATTTAATGGTAACTTGTGTTACCTTTTCTGTGCCCATTCATTCATTCCACGACTTACAAAATTAGCGAATTTAAAATTGTAGCGGTCGTCAATACTAAAAAAGAAAAAAATACAGTATTTAACAATTTTGATTCTCCCTAATAAAGTATGATGAAGGATGCTGCTGTTTGATACGTACAGCAAGTTTTGTTAAATAATCACAGGAAGTTAAATAGGCTGGACTGGCGTTAAGCATGATACACTTAACCACGAAAAATTCTTAATCTAGGAAGTTCATTCCATAAAGTAAACATACAAATAACATTTTAGAACTGACACTTACCTTTTAACAATTTTTCAAAACAGATAATGCAGGGAAAATCTTCCAGCTTCATAGGTTACAAAATACGAGAATGGTCGAATCCTGCACACACACAAAAAAGAAAAATAAGTAAATAAATAAATTTTAAAATATAATAAATAAATAAAAAATAAATAAACAAACTGCATGGAAGATTCATGCAGTATATGAATTGATTTAATTCATGTAATAATCATCAACCATTATTTGAAAGAATTGACCCTTGTGATTATATTTGGCGATTTATGTGTTAAGTCCTGTAACTGTACAATCGTTTTTGGTTAATTTCTCTAACCTAGAGTGATTATTACCATCATTGAGTTTATGGTGTATTATACTTGATACCTGAAGAGTAAAATGTACGATTTGCTTGCTTAATTTTATTGGTTTATGGACTTGATCCCAAAGTTGAGAACAGCATGAATACGCACTATTTTTAATGAATCGAACAATGGGTTCAGGTTTTCTTAGAGACATGCAGAAGCAGACCGTCTAAGAATGATACCCTAGTGTCAAAATGAACGAGTTCCTAACCACATTTTATTGCTTCCCGGACTTGATTCCAAAATTGAGAACAGAATTAATATGGAATCAAGTAAATCGGACAATATTAGAGACAAGTTATCTTAGAGACAAGCAGATGAGCAGGCAGACGGATTAATAGTGATGCTTAAGTGTCAAACTGCGCTAGTTTCTTACCAAACTTTATTGGTTTACGGACTTGATTTCAACATTGAAAACACAATGAATATGTAAAAGTTTTAATGAATTGGAAATTGGTTCAAGTTATTTTAGAGACAGTCAGATGCCCATTCAGACAGACTAATATTGATACTTAGGCATCAAAATGCACGAGTCCCTCACCAATTTTTTATTAGCTTACAAACTTGACCCCCAAGTAGAGAACAGAATGAATACGAACACTTTTAATGATCGAACAATGGGGCGAGTATCTTAGAGATATGCAGACGGACTAAAGACCTGAACAGGATGACAAGATTCTTACAAGTACTTTGCACTGTGCCCTACAAGAATGATTAAACTGTAAAAAGGCATAAAATAAAACTAAGTCTTAAAGCAAAAACGTTAATTTCGAAACAATTAGTTATTATCCGTGTGTTGGTATAACTGTTGTTATACAACTACTAATGACCGCCATTAGAGTTTTTAATTCACCTTTTTATTTTTTAATTTTTTATGCAACAAACAAATTAAGAGGTAAGTAAATAAATAAAAAAAACAACGTAACTGCGCTCACAGCAGAAATTTATTCACACTGTAGAATAAATTTCCAACCCTGCATACATGTAAACTTTAAAAAAATAAGACAATAATAACAATTATTAAAGATGTAAAAATCGCAACAAGTAATGCGCAGATCCATCATTCTCAATTAGGTTTCTTCTTTCAGGATGCGAATGTCTTACCATATCTTACACACTAACCCTAATGGCAACGTAAATTATTATAAATAGTTTCATTTTTCACAAGTTTCATTTTTCATAAACTTCATTTTTACATTTAGGCAAACGCAATCTTTTCCTTTTTTTAAAGTGTGATTGTAGTTATCTGTTTCTAACTATCTAAAGCTTGCAGCAACTTAAATATAACACGTTTTATTTTTCCCGTGTTGTATTTTTGGGATCCAGTTGGGAGAAATATTAAAAAGCTTACACATAAAAATGACTAGGTCGCAAAAAAAGTAGAAAAAAAGCAATTTTCCAATTGTTGTTTTATAATGGCCAGATACTGTAGGAAATTGTTTCCAATGTTCTTTTTGTATTCAAGGTGGGTGCGAACTGTTAATTTTATACATACATTTAACTTTTAATTATTACGTACCGTGTTCTACCACAACCTAAAAGTTGATGAATATTAAAGAAATATTTCAAAAAGGATAACTAAGTTTTTCTTACCTAGGTTTATTTTAATAGTGAGCAACTGGAGGCCAGCAAGTTCCTTAGCCAATTTTTGTCTTGAAGTGTACAGTGTTCAACCATTTTCTCAATCTTATAACTGGGTTAAAAGAAAATCAAACTATTATTTCTCTACTTAAGTATTGATTTTGCATATACAATGAAACACATAACCTATAAACACCGAATTGCTAATAACGCTGCTTCCCAACTCGTTGTTGTCAATGCCTGCTAACACTACTCTTCTTCAATTACTGCTAGAGCAAAATAAAACCAATCAATACCGTGTCTTAACAAGTAATCTTAACATATTGAATATCTACTGCAACATTTTTTTTTCTGGCAACGGTCACTTCAAATTTTTTTGCTAATTTCATTCCAATTATTGTTCAGTATGGCCCAAGTTCAGCTGATTATACGTCAAAATAGTAAAAGAATAGCTGAATAAAAAAGGCTTTGCCATTTAAAAGAAAAACTATCCTTATGAAACTCGCAGCTATGAAAGCAAACAATTAAAAAAAGGATTTGAGTTCAAACGAACGGAATGAACGACGATTTGAACTCCAATTTAAGGGAACAAGGATTTTATTCTATAATAATATCAGAAAGTGAGCACATTTTGTATTTGAATTGGGCTATGTCTGTTGGGTGTAGAGTGTGTGTGGGGGGGATTGAGGCTTAATGGCGCGTCGACAACTTGGTCATTAGCGCCAACCTCAGTCACAGTGCAGTGGTCCGGGTTGCTACTGCACCACACATTACAGAGATGTTATTCAAACCCCTAATCTAAATCTTGTGGTACATCTGTACCTCCTGCAAAAATTGAAAAACACCGGACAGGAGGAC
>JAHWFP010079652.1:0-20441 GCA_023313725.1 Lithobius niger
TTTCATTTCTCTTGCTACACCTACTTGTAATAGACAGCAAATTCCACGAATGCTAAACTATAACGATTCTTAGTAGAGAACGTTGACACAGTCTAACACGACAAATTAAAAATTTAAGAACACAAAACAATTCCCTCTTTTTACGTAGCGATTCCAGTTGCTTTTGTTTAATGAATACACCACATATTTGTGTCCCCTACCCCCAACCCAAGCCGTAGGTAAGGAGCACAACTGAACAAAAAACTGGAGTTTGTATCCCCATGCAACTCGCAACTGTGAAGGCACACAAATAAACAGATTAGAGTTCACTTGAATGAAGTAAATTACGATTTGAACCCACATTCCAGGAAAAAGGATTGTTACATATCAACATCCATGCACATGCGTACATGTATATCACTAATAAAATAAACAAAAAGGTTGGCAATTTAACACATTAAAACTGCACACACACAAAATACAAACATATTCGCTCACATGAAGCAGAACTAAAACTAAACCCACAAACACATTAAAAAACCAACCGACGTAAAAAGCAAAACGCCTAAAAAAATTGAAAAATTAAAAATACGTACAGTACATGTAATGCAACATAATCACTTACACACAATGGACCTAAAACAGAAACAAAACAACTCTTAACAAGAAGGAGTCGGCATGTTTCACAAACTGTAAATGCATACAGAAAATACATTTCTAGCCACTCACACGAAACGGACTTAAAGTATAAAGCAACAAACACACACAAACAAAATAAAAAACGCCGGTATAATACACATTTTAAACACAAACGACGTTCACTTTCTTATCTGACCGGTGAGTAAAGAAAATCGTTTCGTTGAGTGAATTCTGATCCGTCTTTTTTATTTATGTGCCTTCACAGCCGTGCATTCCACGGGGATGCGAGCTCTAATGCATTTTATATAAATGGTGAAGCTTTACTTTGTTCATTTCCCATTCATGTTTGACACCGACGTGTTACGTAGATAAATGTAGGGGGAGACCAATGGCCACTATTTCAACATACTATTTTAGATATTTCGTTTAGCAACTTTCTCAAATAACTCCGTTGCGCAATTTTTGTGATTTGACAAACGGGTCATTTTCTTGCTTAGCCCATGTGACATCATGCTTGCTTTTTTTTTTTACAAAACAGTTTTAGCATTTTATTACCGTAATATAATAAGACTTATTAATACAAACGAATGGTTAATCTAGAGTATCACTTACGTAACGGTAGGGTTGTAACATTGAGTGTGCCTTGCTGTTTCAGTTGAACAGGGAACGTTGGATTGATAAGTTTGCAAACTTTGCTAACGTAGTGTTGTTCGCACGTTTTCATACACGCCTGGAACACGGAAAAGTAAAAAAAAATAGTTTTAGACAAAGGCAAGGCAAACCACACAATATATCACGCAAAGGTTGCCTTTTTGCTTTCTAGTAGGCATATCTAACAATTAACCCTTAATAAAATCGAAGTTAAAAAAGTGTGGGGTTTACACCCAATGGCGTAGCAGGGTTGTGTTAGGTCCGCTGCTACGGGCGTTATTGCCTCGTGCTGCAGTTTGTGAGATCTTGTGGGGAATCATATCAGGTTGCAGAATTCTCCAACCAATGTAGCTTTAATCACTAGCAACTTGTTATCATATTAATATTTGATACTTCTCATTCAACAGGATGAAAATCTCAATTACAGAATGAAAGAAAGCATACATAAATCTGAATTAACAGCAGGGTAACAGGCAAAAATAAACAAATGAACAAACAAAGTTAAGGAATAAAAAAAATTACATAAAAAAGTTACAAAAAATATATTAATGGTAATAAATATAACAAAAAATACACGCAAACAATAAGCACTTAAGAGTGGGAGGCTTGAAGCAATGACTTGACGAATGCACCTTGGCTAATAAAAACGTCGCAATTATGAAAATGATGTTTGTAAGTGAAAGGAACAGATATCCATCATCGTGACATCACAGTCATTGCAAGGCTGAAAGTTGTGTATGTGGATTTTTTTAATGTACACTTTACGAAACCCCTGTTATAAGCTGAAGGAAGTGTTGTGCTTAAAAGGCCTCATCACAGGAAAATCAAGTATGATTTGTGGGCTCCACTGGAGCTTACACAATCATTTTGGCATCACTCAGTAAATCAGATGCAATATTTTGTCCCACTGATCGGATCATCACCAAGATTGTCCACTTCAATTTTATTACACGTATTTTGAAACAGGTTTACCACATCAACAATATTAATCAACAAAACACCTACTCATCAACGTTTGAACAGACAACATACTGGATACAACTGTAACTGCAGGGTAGTATTTCCAGCCCGGGCCTAAAAAACCAGAGCACCCAGACCAATTTAAAACCTCATAAACTAAGACCTAGCTAGACGGAAAACCGAGGGGCGGAGCTGAACAAGCAGTGTTGCCAGATGCCTCCAAGCATTTGTGCCTAAAATCACGGTGCTGATCCCCCTCCTTTCTAGAAAACGTCTAAAATTTTATTTTTCAATATCCGTAGTTATAAAAAAAAAAAACATTTTCCCGTAAAAATAATCACACACAAAAAAATTAAAAAAACACAAACGAAAATAAATACGTAAAAAATTCCGAAATAGCTGAGATATCAACGATCGTAGCCCCATTCCCGAAACCTTTGTTGCGAACCAACATTGTTGGAGTGCGGAAAAGGAGAAAGCGGTTGAAGAGATGAAACATCGACTTGGATTGAATCTCGAAAGGAATGAAATGCTTCAAAGCAGAGCAGCAATGCAGCAATTCCACTTTTACATTACCTCTATAGAGTAGCGGTAAGGTGTTTGTGGACTGTAAAAAAGACTGCGTTTTCTGTTGGTTTCGTCCATTTCATCTGTGCACGCCAAGCGAGACTCGACCTTCTTCGGAATAAACGTCTTTTCTGTCTGCAAATACATAAAAAAAAATAATAATGCACGGTAACACACTATCGTCATGCTAACGCAGCAGTATTCTAAAACGGTTACAGTTAACGCACAATTAGTTTTATAACCCAGATACGTTACCTTGGATTACATTTTTTTAACCCACATTTAACATGGGTTAAAATCAATAATCCCACGTTTCACAATGCTGGCATTGTTCGTGTATACCAAGAAAAACTATAGAATATCGCTAACGTTCCGAGTGCTGCGATCCAACAATGTCGAGGGCGCTCACCCGAGCCATTGTTCAATTCCAGAATGAGGGAAGCGGGCGATGTCTTATTTCTCACCCGTTTTGAAGCTATCAGTCTGACGTACATCGGTGAGCGCGATTGAAATACATTGTTTAGATCGTATTTAGCCAGAAGAAAGTTGGTGTGGAATATTCGAAGACGCAATGCTACAAGAATACGAAACGAGCAACGTTTAATTTTGAAAGCGGTTGCATGTTGTAATTAACGTGGTTTTTTTGGACATTTGAGGTGTTGTTGTGTTTGAAAATCTTTGTTTGAAAATGTTGTAATCTTTTTATTGTTTATATATATATATTTTTATAATTCTTGTATCCGTATGACCCTGCGCACTGTGCATAGCTCGTATACTGTATGTTTTTGTTTCTTTCCTTTTGGGGGCAGGTGTTAGTCGATGTTCAACTCATCCCTTCCTGTTTTATTCCTTTTGCCGACTTTCGCCAATAAATTTGCTTATTATTATTAAAATTTTTTCATTAAATTAATTATATTCGTTTGATTTATTCCTTCTTGTCATTTAACGGAAACCAACGTTGCAAAGTAACGGTTGCAATGTTGTGAGTAAAGTGAATTGTTGAACGATGGTTTTGTATATGTTTTAATTTTTTTTGGGTTTTGGTTTCAGTACAGTTCAGTACATCGGTTAGTTTTCTTCCATTTTTTATTTAACACAAACGAGTGCTGGTATCCAGCTTCCAGCACTCTGCCGTGGATCCCAATACTCCCCGTTGGCCCAGTCTTGTTCACTGTTGCGATCCCGTCGTAGTACAGAGGTTTCCCGAGATTGAAACTTCCAGTCTACCTTTATCCTTACCAGGAAAGAAAATCTCTTATTTCGAGTCCTTACTAGGGATGAAGCCTATTATTCCTGGATGAGTCCTTGTCAGGAAAAAGCATCTACTCCAGTTGTAACCAGGCAGGAAAGCCTCGTTTTCCGAGTACTTACCAGGAAGGAAGCCTCTTATTTCAAGTCCTTACCAGGGAAGAAAGCATCTGACTCCAGTTCTAACCAGGCAGGAAGGATGATTTCGAGTCCTTATCAGGGAGGAAAGTATCTGACTCAAGTTCTTGCCAGCTGGAAAGACGACTCTTATTTTGAGTCCTTGCTAAGGAGGAAAGTCTCTTATTTCGAGTCCTTATCTGGGAAGGAAGCATCCTCCAGGTTCATACCAGATAGGAAAGACTCTTATTTCTGGTCCTTATCAGGGAGGAAAACACTTGACTCCAAGTTCTTACCGGGCAGGCAAGACTGTTATTTTGAGTCCTTGCCAAGGAGGAAAGCATCTTATTTCAAGACCTTATCAGGGAAGAAAACTTCTGACTCCAGGTTTTACCAGGCAAGAAAGCCTTATTTTGAGTCCTTACCAGAGAGGAAACCATTAGACTCAGACTTCTTACAATCCAGGAAGGCCTATTATTTCGAATCCTTACCTGGGAGGAATTCTCTTATTTTGAGTCCTTATCAGGGAGGAAGCTAATTAATTCGAGTTTTTATCACGGAGGAAACCATAGGACTTCCAACTTTTTATCAGGCAGGAAACCCTCTTATTTCACGTCCTTGCAAGGCAGGAAAGCTTCTTATTTAGAGTCCTTGTCAGGGAGGAAACCATCTGACTCCAATTTCATACCAAGCAAAAAGCCTCTTATTTTTTGTCCTTGTCAGGTGGGAAAGCTTCTTATTTCGAGTCCTTATCAAGGCTCAAACTACGAAGGTGCACCAGCACCAATGCCAGGAAGGCACACATGAGTGTTCGGGATGTAAAATCACGAACACGGAGTGGAGAACAAAGCTTTGCAAATGCATAGTTACGCAAATACTTTAAGCTTAAAACCATACTTCATGTATCACCTACAACAATATTACAAAAAAAAAAATCGATTCCTAGGTAAGGGTTTTACCAAGGTTTGGGCTCAAGGTTACTGTGCTATACCTTCGTGTTTTGTGCATAAAGGGAGGAGAATTCGTTAAATACACCTATATTTTAGTAAGGTTACGTTTGTTTCATACAGTTCTTTCTAAGTAATAATGGATTAATGTTAGTTAGAGGAGATAGAACTGACAAATTTATACAATTAATGAATAAAGGAATGGAAGGAGCCCAGAAATTGAAAAAAATTATTTTCATACCTTTCTGTCAATGTTAATTTTTTTTTAATATTTTGCATCCTTAGTCAGCAGACTACACCCAGGTAGGTGAAAAGTGCAACGTCTGTGCGAAACAAACAAATCTACATGGAAGTGTGCCCGTTACTACACTACTACTGTGATACGTTAGGAAGGTGTGGTGCCTCATGAGTCAAGAGACGAACATTGTTTTCATAACAGTTTAGATACACAAGTACGGTAAACAAACCAAGATTCGTTCGTAAACTCCACTAGCTCCATCCACGCTTCTATCCCTTTCTCGTTTACCTATCTTAGTTGGCTAGCACTGCCCGTTACTCCGCCCCTTTTCCCGTTTTCTTTTCCCGGTTGGCCAGCACCATCCATGTCTCCATCCCTTTTCTCGTTTTTCTATCTTAGTTGGCTAGACTTCCCTTGACTCCACCCCTTTTCTTGTTTTTGCCGTCTTAGTTGGCTAGCTCCACCCTTGACTACACCCACCCCCTTTCGCGTTTTCCTATTTTAGTTGGCTAGCTCCACCATTGAATCCAGCCAATTTCTTGTTTACCTTAGTAGGGTAGCTCCATCCTCGAGTCCACCTGTTTTATCGTTTGCATACCTTAGTTGGCTAGCACCGCTCTTAACTCCACCCCTTTTTGCATTGCCAATCGTGTTGGCTAGTTCCGCCATTCATTTCAGCTCTTTTCTCGTTTACCTATCTTAGTTGGCTAGCTCCAGCCATGACTCCACCCCTTTCGCGTTTCCGTACCTTAGTTGGCTAGTTCCGTCCCTGACTCCACCACTTTACTCGTTTGCCTATCTTGGTTGTCTAGCTCTGCCGTTGACTCCACCCCCCATTCTCACCTACCTAATGTTAATCGGCTAGCTCTGTCCTTGACTCCACCACATTTTGCATTTTCGTGTCTTAGTTGGCTAGCTCCGTTGTTGATTGCACCCATTTTCGCATTTTCATATCTTAGCTCCGCCACCAACTCCACACCTTTTCTTTTTTACGTTTCTTAGTTGGCTAGCTCTGGCCTTGATTCTACCCCTTTTCTCGTTTTTCTATCCTAGTTGGCTAGCTTCGCCCTTGACTCCACCCCTTTTCGCATTTTCCTGTCTTAGTTGGCAAGATCTGTCCTTGACTCCTCCCTTTGTCTCATTTTCCTACTTCAGTTAGCTAGCTCCGCCCTTGACTACACCCTTTTTCGTATTTCAACTCTTAGGTGGCTAGCTCCACCCTTGACTCCACCCCTATTTGCATTTTCCTATCCTAGTTGGCTAGCTCCACAGCTGATGCCATACGTTTTTTAGTTTACCTCTCTTAGTTGGCTAGCCCCGCCCTTGACTCCACCCCTTTTTTGTTTTCCTTAGTTGGCTAGCTCCGTTGTTGATTGCACCCATTTTCGTGCTTTCATATCTTACTTGGCAAGTTCTGCCCTTGACTCCGCCCTTTTTTCGCATTTTTCATCTAGTTGAAGCAAGCTCCAGCCTTGACTCCATCCCTTTACGCATTTTCCTATCTTAGGGTTGGCTAGCACCAACCTTGAATCCACCCCTTTTCGTGTTTTCCTATCTTAATTGGCTGGCTCTGCTGCTGACTCAACACCATTTCTTGTTTACGTATCTTAGTCGGCCAGCTCCGCCCTTAACTCCACCCCTTAACTCCTATTTTAGTTGGAGTTCGATTGTCGTTTCAAGAACTGTGTAAGTGATCTTTGTCAAGGGCTAATTTAAAGGCTCCCACTGAGACTACACCAACGGCAACACAAGGAAGCGAGTTCCAAGGTGCCACTACCCTCGTCGCACAAAAATTTCGTTTACAACCAAGTCTCGATATCTGGACTCGTAGCTTGAATGGATGACCACGAGTTGAATGGTAGGTATTGAATTCAAAAAGAGGTAAGGCCACCGAAAAAAGACTGTGAATCATATATATAAACTTCTTTCTACTCCTCCGATGAGGTTTAAAATTGAAACATTTCACCTCAATAAGCATAACCTTGCTTCAGACAACTTAAGGCTCAACCAATTTTTAAATAATTCTTACCAGCTTTAAGGATATATCAACGTTGGTACCAGGCAAAATGTCAAACAGTTCTGGCGAATCTAAAATTGGAGCAGATCCTGGCTGGTGTACCAGTACACTTGCTTTGCGTTTGCCATCAACCAACTGGTAAGCTTTGCTGGAGCCCAGCTTTAACACCAAAATTAACTCTGAAAAAAATATTAAAAAAAATAAATAAAAAATATTTTTAAAAATACCAAAAAATTGCTTAACTCACAAACAATGATCTCAGCTTACTTGCGTGCACATCAGCATCTGTGGCTGTATCGTGACTGAATGCCGGGTTAAAAGTGAAACAGTTCCCATGATAAGGATTGTTGAGCACTTTCACAGTCCGTGACGTAAGGCTACAACACAAAAAATATAAATTCCAAGTTAAATGGCTGGCTGTCGTCACCATAGATTATACTGAAGTGCGATAATTGAAAAAAACATTTGCCAGCTTTATGTTGTTATGTCATATTAAGTCAGCCAATGACGAAAGGGAACGGCTGCCATTTGACCGTCTAGAAGGATTAGCATAGTCACGTGATATGTGCGTCACAGCAAAGAGCTGTCGCGCTTATTTAGACGATGGCCCAAAAGGGTTATAAGAATTTGACTTTGCAAACATGGAAAACAAATTTTTTTTAGCTAAAGTAGTAAAGTAGTATTAAAGAATGTGTACCCTACCTACAGCAGAGCTTTAAAAAATGTTTGTTAAATGAGTTTGTATGTTTAACATAGAACCGTCCCATGCATTAACATGGAGTGCCATCTCCGTCACTACTTTTGTGACGGAGCCGAGTGTGACTGAGCTGATGAAACATGCTTTCACAGACATGTGCAAATTAGGCCTACCAATTGGTTACTATTTTGCCCTGGACATGACACGTAGATAGAATTTTTGTTATAGTGTATGTATAAGTAAGAGCACCAAACATTGTGGAACACCAGTAAACAGTTGTGACTGAGTTGACAAAAGATTTCCTACCTTTCTTTTCACAATTTCATCGCTCAGCACCCGACAGACCAAAAAAATCGCTGCTGTGTGATGCTTACGCAGAGACGCGTGAGAGACATCTGGTGGCAAAATTTCGAAACTAGGGACTTTTTTTCTAATTTTTTCTGTGTGACGGAGCTGATAATTCGAAATTAAGTTTTTGTATTACACTAATTAAAAAATGTGTAAACAATTCAATTTAATTGCATTCCAACACTATCTTGGCAAGTAAGGAACTTTAAAGCATAATGAGCCTAAACCCATTTTATTTTTATTTTATTTTTTACCTAAAATTAATAAAAGGTATGAGAACATAAGCAATTAAGCATGTTACATTTTTCGTTCTGTTACAATGCTGCACAAAAAGTCTAAATAATTAAAAAAAACAATTAAAACTATAGTCGAATTATTATAAAAAGAACATTTTGCCGGCCCCCAGTCAGGCCGGCTAAAAATGGTTTCTTTGTGCCTAAAACATACTTAACCTGATAATTTTAGCATTACATTCCTCGAATGTGATGTTCCCCTGGAGGTTTCTTCCGGTGCGCAGCCGCCTGCTTGCAAGATCCTACTGCGCATGGGCGAGGCAGTACTCCCTTATAAAAACAACAGCGTGCACGCTATCGGTATTCATTTTTCTCTCAATGTGTCAGGCGGTGACTCGAGAGGGGAGGCAGGGCGGGAGTAGGTTAAGTATGTTTTAGGCACAAAGAAACCATTTTTAGCCAGCCTGGCTGGGGATCGGCAAAATGTTCTTTCTTTGTTGCCAAAACATCTTAACCTGATAATTTTAGCATTATCAGCAGACCTCGTCGAGTTCGGTGGTGGGCACCGCCCTAAAGAGCGCTCCGGGGTGCAAGCAGGCGTTCCCCCAAAAATCTTTTATCTGGAAGAGAAAAAATTTGCACTTTATTCAGAACAGGTGAAATGACAGGAACTTGGTCTCTTTCGTAGGATTTGGTGGCCCTGAAAAGGGCCGTTTGAAAGTCTTGCTTCCTTCTGGGTGGCTTGCGTCCATCTGGGGGCTTGCTTCCTTCATGGATGGTTTGCTTCTGTGTTCTGAGTGCTTAATGGGGGGTTGACCACGGTTCTGGCTGCGACGATTGGTCCCAGCCGGTGTAGTCCTGATTCTTCCCTCAGGTAGTGTAGTGGGAGGTGAAGGTCGATTGATGTCGCCAAGATGCTGCTGCCAGGATTTCTTCTATTGGAATAGCGTTGTGGTGGGCCCATGATGTGGAGACAGCTCTCACTTCGTTGGCCGTCACTCTCATGCTCTCATTCTGAGTTTTGTCATAAGCTGCTTCGATCCATTTCTTAATCCATTTCGATGCCATGGCTGCTGATGTTTCGCCAGATTGGGGATCAATAGGGAGGAAAAGTTGTTTTCTTCCACGGCGGATGTCTTCATGACGTGTCCGGGCTAGGTAGAAGCGTAGAGCTCTGACTGGACATAGAAGGCGTTCAGGTTCGTTTCCAACTAGGGTGGATAGAGCCGGGAAAGAGATTGGTTTCGGTGCTTCTGAAGGTTTTTGTGTTTTTGATCTGAATGTAGATAGAGAGTGACGGAGGGTAAATTGGGTCCGAAGATGCAGTATGCTGGGTCCGCTGAGAGGGCTTGAATTTCAGAGCACCGAAGGCTGGCTGCTAAGGTGACGAGGAACACTGTCTTGCGGGTGATGAGATAAAGGGAAGTGTCCTGTAGGGGCTCATATGGTTCAGACGTTAGGGACTGGAGGACGAGTGAAAGGTCCCAGTCTAGAGTAAGGCGGGTAAAACGAGAGTAAGGCGGATCGCCTGCAATGCGACACATCCGGGAACCTGGTACGGGAAGCGGCCGAAGCTGGAGCTCCGTCGAGGCGTGGCGGCGGGAAGGGCGGGGGCCGGTGGAGGGAGTGTTTTCCGACTGAAAGTGAAAGCCGAAAGTGAAAGCTGAAGGGACGCCGCAGATGCGGGTGCAGCCGGCCGGAACGACGATGAGCGACCGAGCAGGGTTACGTCGACAGCTTTGCGTACGGACTTCGGCAGATGCCGGTGATGGAAGGCCGTTCGGCAACTCGGGCGTGTTTCCGTCCAAAAGTTGAAAGCCAAGGGATGTCGCAGGTGCGAGTGCAGCCAGCCGGAATGGTGATGAGCGTCGGAGAAGGTTGGCATTGACAGCTTGCGAAAGCGGTCGTCTGCGGACGAAGGAGAGCATGAGGGGGAGCAGCAGGTGAAGCGAGGGCTT
The DNA here is from genome assembly GCA_023313725.1 of Lithobius niger. Classification (NCBI taxonomy): domain Eukaryota; kingdom Metazoa; phylum Arthropoda; class Chilopoda; order Lithobiomorpha; family Lithobiidae; genus Lithobius; species Lithobius niger. Next base: position 10,600 of record JAHWFP010079652.1, read on the forward strand.
CGGATGCGGCGGCCATCATCGGGGTTGGAATCCAATTTTCGTGCGAAAACGGGGAACTATTTTCGGCGCGAGGTGACGTGGAGACACCTCTGGAGGAAAATGAATGCCGATAGCGTGCGCTGTCGCTTTTATAAGGGAGTACTGCCTCGCCCATGCGCAGTAGGGTCATGCAAGCAGGCGGCTGCGCATCGGAAGAAACATTCAGGAGAACATCACATTCGAGGAATGTAATGCTAAAATTATCAGGTTAAGAGGTTTTGGCAACAAAGAAACTTGTTTTCGACCGAAAGTGACGGGCATGAAGAAGGAGGTCTTCTATCCTTTCCGGGAAGGGGGCGATTCTTGCTGTGCGGAGGTCGAAAGAGGCTCCTCGAAAGGTGAAGACTTGTGCTGGTTTTAGGAGAGATTTTAAGTAGTTTACCCCGAAGCCCAGTTGTTTAACAGGGAGATGGTGTTGTCCTTGTTTCGTTCCAGTGTGAGAGGGTCCGGATTGTTGAGGGCCCAGTCGTCCAGATAAGCATTGGCTTGAATTTCGTTTTGGTGTAGGTTTGCCAATATAGGTTTGAGAACCGTCGTGAAAATTCTGGGGGCTGCATTTAGGCCAAAGGGAAGACAGCGGAATTCGTAGACCTTTTGGTTGTAGATGAAACGAAAGAGGTACCTATGATAGCCGGGTGGAGTGGGACGTGGACGTAAGCATCTTCCAGGTCGATTGAGACTGTCCAGTCGTTTTGTTTAAACGAAAGACGGATTGATTCAAGAGTTTCCATTTTGAAATGATCGTTTTGGATGTATTCGTTGAGAGGTTTCATGTTGAATATCAAGCGGGAGCCTCTTGACTTCTTTGGTCGGGTGAAAATGGAGCTGTAGAAGCCCGGGCCTGGTTTGCAGCATTCTCTTATTGCATCTTTCCACAGGAGTTCTGAGACTTCGAATGAAAGTGATGGTGTTATCGCCGGGGAAAATTCCCAAGGCGGTGTTGGGAGAAGTGGTGGTTTTGAGAGGAATTCCGGACGAAAGCCGTGTTCGATGATGAAAAGGACTTCTGGGTTTGATGTAAGATGTCGCCAGCCGAATCGGTGTAGTCTTGCGCCGACTGGAAGGCAGGATGGGAGGGAGGCGTCATGTTGGTTCTTGCGAAAGACGCTTCGGCCCCATGGCTTCGTCGGTCTGGAGTGGCAGCTCGTTTTTGGTTGCGTTGGCCAGAACGAGAGCGAGGCTGGTCCGTCCGAAAGGGCTGCGAGTTTCTCGGACGAGAGTCGTTGAGACGGAGAGGCTGAGGGGTAGCCGGTGGCTTGTTCCAATTGTCCTGCGGAGGATGGGGGTTGGACTGCTTATTCCTGAAACCCAGACGAGAGATAGAAGAAACTTGCTTTTGCGGTTTGGGTTTCTTAGAGATGTCTAGATGAGGAGCAAGAGTTGGGATGAGACCACTGAAGAGCGTGTCAGACTCGTGGATGGGCTGGTTGTGGAGTCGGTGCATCGTGGAGACATTCAAGCTGTTGCCGGACGAAAGGGCAATATCCCGGAAGAGTAGAGTGTTGTTGAGAAGGGCTCTGGTGGCCCAATTGATGGAATGATACGTGACGAAGCTTACCTTCTGAAAGAGTTGCGTGATTAGGGACGTAAGATTGCGTATTTCTTCGGTACTTGCGTCCGGAAATAATTTCTCGCACAGGGCGTTCACCGCAGTGTTGAGAACGTCGGCTTGTGAAGCGGCACGAAGACTCAGCCGAAGGCACTTGTCATTTTCATAGAGGATGAAAGTTGGGATGTCCGCTTTCTTGGGGATCGATAGAGCGGTGCCGAAATCCTTCTTCACTTCACTGCTCATTCCGGATAGGAAGCGAAGTTGTTCGGGTTCGTAGCGCCATCGCCTAGCGGACGAAAGAAGCTGTTTTCACGGCCCGGTCGAGGTGGTAGTGGTTCCTTGTCGAGGACGAGTGGGTCGCGTTTGCCGAGCAGGGAGCCTTCATTGCGGAGGAGGCAGGTTAGCAGCGTGGTGGATTGCCCTAGAAGGTTGCGGGGTTTGGTGTCTTTGTCTCTCAGGGCAAAGCCGAAACCAGTTTTCAGCCCACGGTTGATCACGGGAGCGTCAGCCGATTGTGCAGGCTTGAAGAGGAAGCAATCGGGGATGGTTTCTCCGACCGTCTTTAGAAGCGAAGCCAGCGGGAACGTCTGGTCGTCGGCGTCGTCGTCCGGGAAGTGGATCCGCTTGCCGGACGAGAGTGGGATGGCGGACGGCAGACCTTCAGTGGTAGCCGAGGGGGCGGCAGGAGGAGAAGCTTGCGGGCGAGAGAGAGACGGTTTGCGTTTCTTCTGAGCGCCAGAGGGAGATGTCGATCCCCCTTTGCGAGAGTCACGGCTGGCGGGCGAGTCGGGCCGAAGACATGCAGGAGAGAGGTGGCATGGGATTGTCTTGCATCTCACGGACCGTTTCCTGGACGATATTCCGGACTATGCTGCGGGAGACGCTTCAACCTTTCCGAGAAGAGTTGGATGATAAGTCCAAGGGAGAGTTGCGGGCGGGCGACCAAGACGCTGCAACAGCCTGTTGAAGGGATCTTTTGGCTTCACGGTAGACGACTTTAGCCCGTTGAAAGTCCTCTTGTAGAGCCGAGAGGTCCAAGGGTTCGGCCGGCGGAGTGCGTTGGCCGGGTTGCAAGGGAGAGTCTGAGAAGATGTTGACACTTGCATCGAAGAAGGAGGCAGCAGGGATCGGGCCGATGGCGGCGAGGTCGAGGGTGGAGATCCAGCGATTGCCGAGGGAGAAAACAGTAGTTTGCGGACGAGAGAGAGCATGAGAGGGAGCGGCGAACTAAGTGGGAGCTTCGGATGCGGCAGCCATCATCGGGTAGAATCCAAGTTTCCGTGCGAAAGACAGGGGAACTCCGGCGCGAGGTGGCGTGTAGACACCTCTGGAGGAAAATGAATGCCGATAGCGTGCGCGCTGTCGCTTTTATAAGGGAGTACTGCCTCGCCCATGCGCAGTAGGGTCATGCATGCAGGCGGCTGCGCACCGGAAGAAACCTCCAGGGGAACATCACATTCGAGGAATGTGATCAGGAAAATTATCAGGTTAAGATGTTTTGGCAACAAAGAAAGTAGCATTGCAGCGAAGACCTTTCACACTATTTGCCACAATAAGAGACAAAATATAAACTCCAAATTTCATCGAAGTAAACATGTGTACCACTAAACATGGACATACCATACATGGCTCATGTAATGCCTAATTGGGCCTAACTGTAAAAATTATCAATGAGAAAAGTTACAGTCAGGAAAAAAAGTAGATGAAGATTACATATCGTGACTTTTTGTACATTCACAGTCCTATGACTATTGTGATATCCACCCCAAACCAAAACTGGTATAAGAGAAGCCGCCAAGTTTCCAGAAAGGGTCGGCCTTTGAAGGTAGCGATGTTATTCAACCGTTGAAAGGCCGCCAAGGTTAATCCAATTAGCCAAGTTAATAGCACCAAATAGTACTTTGGACATTAAATGAAAACTTGAAGATTGCTACCGCGAATAGCAATGTTGCTAGTTTTTGTTAACTTTCGAACTATTGGTATGTTACCACTACCTTAACAAAAGCCGACCCTATTTGGAAACTTGGCGGTTTCTCTTATACCAGTTTTGGTTTTGGCTGGATATAGAATCAACAACTTATATCCATTCCACGGCAATTTTTTAGCATTTACGAGACTTTAGGGACAGACAGTAGTCGAATAATTTGCTTCAAATGATATCTCCAAGAAATTAAAAAATAAAAATGAAAAAAAGGTTGGAAGGCGTCAAGTATTTCAGCTTCGGGGGTCAAAGTTCAACACAAATTAGGATGCTTAGTATTAACTATATTACCTGAAGTCGCACTTTTTTCCATCGAAAAGGCACTCGGAAACAAACTTTTTAAGGCTGCGGGACATATTCATTCGATATGCTTCGGTCTTTGCACGCAAGAATCTCATAACTGCTTCGTTGTTCGATTTAATGGTATCTTCCTACAAGAAACACAAAGAAATATTTTAATCTATATACATAATACCAAGAAATTTATCAGGTTGGGGAGGAGAATTTGTGACTGAGACCCATACTGAAACGTCTTAGATATATTCGTATTAGTTCAGTCTAGTTTTTAGAGGGTGCCATGTGTTTTATGTGGGAATTTCTACTTAGTTTTTAGCCTAAAATTAAAGTAAACAAAACGAAAGTAGCTTATATTTAATAATTATTTAGCTTAGTTTAGTTGTAATTTAGTTTACTTTAGATTTGGGCTGAAAAATGAGCAAAAATTACCAGATGGAACACGTGGCGCCCTCTGAAAACTCGGACTGAACGAATTGGGACGAATCTAACGTGTTACAATAGGGACTTTTTAGAGTTAGAAATTCTCCTTCCAAACCCTATAATTCTTGATAATACGCAGCATGCCCGAGCCAAACCCCACCCTGTAGCGCCAACTGTTGACGCTATCGGCAACAATCGCTTTAAACTTGACCACAATTGTGTAACTGTCTACCTGAGATTGTGTAACTGTAATGCTGACTTCCAGAGTGGAGCTGAATTATTTTATCCCAGTTTGGGTTCGTGTTCCCTACAAAGGCAATTATGATAACTTTTCCGGTAGGGGGGAGGGGGGTATGTCCCATTAACAATTACATTAAATGAACTATTCATATGTCAGTGCATGTAGGTGGAGGTATTCAGACACCAAAATGGGGAGTGCGAGGGGGGATGCGGAGGAAACAGGGGACGTCGGGGGTAGAGAGAACAGGAAATAAAATGCTGACTTTTCAGTGAAAAAAGTGTTGATACGTGTTTTGCTTTCACCATGTTGATATCTTTCAAATATAGCAGTTTTACTTTTCAAGCCAAGTTGCAATTCAAGGCAGCTCTATGCAGTGGCGTAACGTACAGGTATGCAAGGTAAGCATTGCGTAGGGGCCCAGACCTTGTGTGTGGGGGGGAGGGGCGTGTAGTCTGCAGTATAGCTGTTGTAAACATGCCGACTGCTGAATGAGTCAGACGGCCCCTAGGTTCAAGTTGCATCCTTCCCTGCAGGTAAAATCTGAGTCCATCCTATTATTATGTGCTATGACTTCTTAGACGTTAACTCATAAATTTACAAAACACCTGGTTGTAGAACGACTGCTATTGCTGAAGACTAAAGCCAGACTTTAGTCGAAAAGGTGGTAAAGTCGTTCCCGGACTTACGAGGCTGCCCGAATCAGTTGCGAAGGCCAGCCACGTGCAACTTTGCGTTAAAGCTTGCATACTTTATAATACTGGTTATAAGGTCGCAATGTGACGTGCGACTTTACCCTAAAGTATTACTTCACCAACATGTTCCGACTTTACGTAGAAACTAAGCACCGAATTCATTCTTAGCAGTCGTTCTACAACCGCAGCGTTAGTGAGCCACCCCCTTTTGTCACCCTTCCACGTCTGTGGTAAATTTGCTTATTATTATAGCAAATTATAGCAAATTATATAACTAATTTCAATTTGCAAATACTAAAAATTTTGTAGGGTAGGCTCAGAGTTGAAACATGCATGCGATTCGTGCATGCGACGCTTACTCTGGCCAAATGGGAAAAAAATTGGCTCCTACACCAGTGGCATACCCCCCTCCTCCCTCTTTGTAGACCCCTTAGCTTAATTAAGAATGCCCATCATTTTATTTCTATTATTCTTTACTCTTCTCTCCCTCCCAACTCCTCCCAAAAACACATTAAGAAAAAAACCAAAATTATGTGCCACTGGCACACATTAGATGTTAGTTGAAAATTAATTCTTTGGGGAGGGGTGGGGTAAAGAAAATCTTGTGTAGGGGCCCAGCCTAAGTTTGTTACGGCAATGGCTCTACGCACTACTGTTGAGATTTTTTCGTGAAACCCGTAGGGGACGAACACAGTAGAAAAGTACCTTTAATTAGTCTGTAGCTCGGTTGCAGAAAACGAAAAAGAAAAAAAAAGTGGATACGGTAGGCAACTGGACAGAACTTCAGTATCAAAACCGCATAAAAATGTGATTTACTGCGGTCATTCGAAATTCGTATAAGTACATGGTTAACTTTAGGTATTTCGAAAACCAATAAGGAACACGTATATGTCGGACGCGTACAGTAATCAGTTACTTAGAACTAAGAATGCTGTATCATTTGAGACAAAAAAGTGATTAAACCGCTGACTGGAAACTGGCAAAAATAAGATGCATCAAACAAAATTACTAAATAGGTGATATCGGAAGCAAAACCCACAAGAGAGAAAAACCTGCCAAGTTTCAGCCAATGAAAGTAGTGATACAAGAAAAAAATGGCTGCCACCAAGTTTTTTATATTGTGTACCAAGCCTAAGCCGTGTACTGACCGAAAAGTGCTCCCCTTAGAAAGAAGTGATATAACCCCTGCCAACAAACTACCACCAGCTAATTCCACTGAATATTACTTTAGACACTAAATGAAAAATGCCATCACCGATAATGGCAATGGTCAGGTTTTTCATTTAACCTCTGATAAGATAAGATATAATTTATTACCATACGAACTGATAACAGGAAGTCAGGAATAGGGATGGTTATCATCCACTAACACCTCTCCTAAAAAGATTTTAAGTTTACAAATGCATTTAAAAATACAAAGATAAACAGATAAGAACAAAGACAATACTTAATCACTTAATGATTACTTAAGATTTTAAGTTTACAAAAATATTTGAAATACACAAAAAAATACAGATAAGTGCAATGTAATATATGTAATAGTCACATTAAAAATCAAAAACACTTAAAAAACAAAGATAAGTCAATATTTTTAAAATCGTGCTTGAAACGTTGAAGGCTATAGTCGAGTTTACAAATTCAGATGGAAGGCTGTTCCGCGGCTTTCCCACACGGTTTGAAAAGAAATACCTTGTGCAGTCCCTTTTTACCACTGTTACAGTTAGTTAGCTTGGCGTTTGCTCGTTGGTGGGGGGTGAATTACTTCTTTGTAATGGGGAACAATTTTGGTCGGTGCATGGGTTAAGGCTTGGTACACCATGTGGAAACTTGATGGCTGCCATTTTTATCCTTGTATCACAACTTTGATTGGCTGAAACTCGCAGTTCTTAGACCTTTGTGGGTTTGTGTAATAGTATCATACGAAAGCTATAAGGATAGCTTTAACTCACGCTATGATGTATAGATTAAAATCAGGTGTAAAATACAAGCGGTCTTATGCAACAAGGCAGCCCTACACCACGAACCTTGGCTATTTGCCATGATGCCCATCATGAGTTAACCACTGACGAAGGAAAAGAACGGATCTTTGTCCTTGTGAGTGGACTAGCCCAGTCACGTGCAACGCGCGTCACGGCAAACAGCCATGGCGCGTGGTTTAACTATGCACGTATAGGTCTCGGTCTGCAATAGGCTGAAAGGATGAAAATCTACCAGCCGAGTTCCTACAGTCGGCAAAGATTGGGAAAGCATACTTTATCTTCCCTGAACTTCCCGCCTCCTAATTAGGTGGCTAGGAAAAAAAGTAATTAAACAAACAACGTAGTTTCAACCCCCTACCGGTTTCCAGGAAAATGTAACAAATTCCACCCGTTTTTTGACGTCACATATTACGTCACGCTTTAAATACCCTTACAGTGGAAAGCGACATTAATAAAGAACATACAAACACACAAGCAGTTAATACTCACCCATTTGTTAATGGCCGCCTCCGAATTGCAGTTATCGTCGTAGTTCTCGACCTCCACGTTGAACCCGGGAATTTGTGAATAGCTAAAGTTTGTAGGAAGAACGACATTGTTGCATACCGTCACTGAAGGAAACGGAAGTAGACGTTTGTTGCTGATCAGATACCGTTGGTTTGTTTTTTCCCTGTGGAAAAAAATACGAGAAGGTACGGCTAGAGTGTCATTTCTATCTTAAGAAGTAATCGTATATCTTGCGTAATGCATTCCAATTTCAAAGCATAAAATAAATTGACAACAAAATCCACGATTGCGAAAACGTAGATATTGGATGGACGGCTGTAACCAGGTTCCTGGGACAACCCTGGTAATTTCGCTACGGCGTTTGCACTAGCGGCTAGATCCAGCTTAATAGTACCTTACTTACGACCAAGATGAAGGTATTTTTTTTAGCGCTTATATACCAGCAGAACCCTTCATCGTATTTAGACTGAATCGTATCCATTAATATCAAAATTTACAACTTTTTTTTATCCAATTAGTTAAGTTTTTAACTGGTGATAACTTAGAACAAATTATTTCTATTTTTAATGCGTTGTTCTTCGAAAGTTTTGGTTTCAGATTAATTAAATATAATCAGCTTAAAGTTAGAATGTTAAACGGTAGGGCAACATCTATTATCACATTTTAATAATGCGTTGTCAACATAGGAGTTAGCGTTTTATAACAGAGAACTATGCAAAATTTTTTGCCCAATCATAATTTATTTGGTCTATAAATTAAAGTAGGTTTTCCATGTACCAATTTCATGAAAATCGATCACCCATCTCCAGTTGTTTAATGCGTACAGATACGCACTTAGACTGAGCAGACTGAGCGTACAGATACACACGTAGACTGACGTAACAGAACTACAGTGGTAAATGTTTAACAGTTAGTGGGCAAATCAACTGCAACAGCAAAAATCGTACCGTCGTGAAGACGCGTTTTACATGTCTGAAGACGTGGAGACATGACTGTTTACTTAAAAGCACATAAAACCTTCCGGTATGTTTTGCCAACCCGTTCAGAATAGCGTTTGCAACATTTACACAGGTTATAGTTAATATCGCAAAATCATCTCGCGCAAAGAATGACTGTGTTGGCAACATTTACATACGTTTTAAGCTAATGTCGCAAAACTAAGTCTCGCAGGAAAGCCAACAGGGATGCATGTATCTTTAACGCTTTTTCATCAAGCAAAAGAATGGCGTAGGATTTACACAATCATTACTCAGTCAACACGTAGATTACACATGGCTTTCTATGTAACACAAAGACACAAAATGACAAAAAATGTGACACAAAATGTTGTGTCAAATGGTCCTCTCTTAGGTCTTCTCTAATACAAGACTCGATGGTGTTAGATGGTCAAACTTTCGTTTAATGGCACCCCGCCTTTAACCTTAGACAATTTTTGCTGGGGAATCTTCGTGGCCATGAGCTTTTTTAGTAACTCAGTGAAAAATGAATACAAACACTCTCTTAAAACACACTCTTAAACTTACTCAAAAAATTCGGAAGCAGAGGACCAGGACTGGACGATGCTCATGATTAAACAAAGGATGTAGGCGAATAACCAAATAAAACTCCTCTTGCGAACAATGTGTTTGATACCGACAAAACTAGTATCGTCTACAAATTGCTGGAGTAGAATTTTAGTTTCTTGTTGTTTGTCCGGCTCCTTGGATATCGGTTTCCGGACTACCACTTCTTGCAACTTCTTATCCTTCGTAAAAAAAAAGAAAGAAAAAACCTACTAAAACAGAATACATATCGTACAGCAATTTACCCTGTTTTACCTTAAAGTAGCCTAAAGCATAATGGGACTGTGTGGTGTGGGGAATGCTTCCTGTTAAATCGTCTGGAGTTCAGTTTAAGCAAGATCAAAGGGGGTACAAAGAGTTCAAGTATATCAGAGAGTGTATGATATACTTATTAGGATGCGGTAGGTCGGTTTCAGGATGAGCAAAAGTACACGAAGGGTTCCGTTAATATCAAGGAGTACACGACTTATTTTAGAGCTGGAGATATCTTTAAGATTGAGTTATTTTGTGCAAAGATTTCTGTTGATATCAAGGAGTAGCCTATACCTGACTTATTTTAGAGCTGGAGATAT
>JAHWFP010079653.1:6765-17169 GCA_023313725.1 Lithobius niger
AATGGACCAGAAAACTAGTCCATCTCATAATTGCTCAGAAAAAGAAAATGTATTTCATCAATTTGGACCAAACATATCTGATATCTACCCCAAAACAAAACTTGTTGAGGATTCCTGCCAACGGTTTTCGGCCGTGTGAAGGCGTGATAACAAACGCCAAGCTCTTTAGCCAAGCTAATCACACCGACTAAGACTTCAAACGTTAAACGAAATAATTAAAAATTGTGCAGTAAACAATTTTCATATATTTCATTTAACCTTCGAACTGTTACTCGGTCGGATTAGCTAGACGAAAGAGCTTGGCGTTTGTTTCATGACTTCACACGGCCGAAAAGCTTGGCGGGAATCATTTACAAGTTTTGTTTTTGGGTAGATGTTTTATCTACACAAGCAGTTTGCTTTAGACTACAAAAGGCTGCGAGTAATTTGTTAAATTAAAAAATAAAAAGAACCGTGATCGTTGCCTCCATTAGATAGAAAGTGCTCGGCCAAAGTGTTCTTTCAATCGGTAAAAAAAATTATCTTCACAAATCATCCCTAGTTTACGTACGAACAATTAATCAACTTACTTGAATAGCTGGAAAAACGTCAAAAAGGCTTCTGTATAATGTTACCATGTATCTTGTGTGAACTGTTGGGGCCATGTGTATTGTCCCTTTAACCTGAAACCATTGAGCCAGAATTATAATGTGCACGTCTGATAAACCTTGTAATACTCTGCAGTTGTAATCTTAATTAAAATATGTGAGCGGTGTTTTCCATCTAAATTAGTTTTATATTTTAAATCGAACGAATTAATATCGGGTCTCCATGCCATTCCACGAATTTTTTCCCTAAAGTTGGCGGCATCCAATCGTTACCAACATTCTGGAGCAGGTTTACTTTAATTTAACTCATGTAAATTGTAATACGTAGGCCGTGTATTATTGTTTTTCGCCTATAGACTTCTGCGCTACTCAGCATGCCTTCCCCCAAAAGGGCTACCTTCATTTATTACTACCCCTATTGGTAATGCGGTGATTGTGCGAACTTAGCTTGGGAGGCCACACTTCGCAGTTTTTCCAAGTGAGGATGGCTAAATCTACTCTCTATTGATGCGATGCTAAGAAGAATACCGATGATTGCAGGGTACGTGTCAAATTTGAAACCCTAAGTGCCATTCTTTTGGATATTTCTAATCAAATGTGTATATATAATGTTCTTGTATGGGCACCTGGGTTGGTTCCAGTTGATTGTCAGGGACTGATGACCTTTCTTGGGTGATTCAAGGGAATTTATTCCCACAATAAATACTGATTGCAATTACATATAGGCTTGCGTATAGATCTAAACAAAATGGGGTTTTGTCCTCTTTAACGGAAGGCAGCTGAGTTATAAGTGGGGCCCAAGTTTGGAACCCCCAAACTCTTGGTTGCTATGGCTAGGGTAGCAGCAACTTCCGTCTTCCTTGACGACGCGCATCTAGGATCTTCTAGACGGTTCTGGACTGGGAAGTGAATGTCTGTTCATGCGTTTGTGGACATCCGTAACTTCCTTCCTGGCCCTGTCCGACTGGTCTTCACCTGGCTTTATCTCAGCTGGCTTTAAACTACACTGTAAGACATCTGGACATCTTGACAGGAGGGGGCCCTGAACGGTGAATGCTCGTGTGTGGGACAGTGTTCTTCTGGTGGCCGTGCTCTTTAGAAAATAAAGAGATGGGGGAGGGATTGTGGGTGCAATGCGTCTGTAACCGTTAAGTATATGATTCGTATTAACTGAACCTAAAAGGTAAAATTTTGGGGGAGGAAGGGAGGAAAGGGGACGGGACACGGTAGGTAGAGGATGGGAGGAAAAGGGGCGTATTCCAGGAAGAAAAATTGTCCGTCGCAGTCAACATTCAGGTAACACCGAGCGAAAACTGGAAAACAACCACGGGCGAAACCGGGTACGACTGCTAGTATGTTTATATAGATTTCAACTTGGTCAACGTTCTCCACATGTTTATGTATCTCCCTACTAATGCATTGTTGTCCTAAATAGCATTATGTGGTTCCAGCCATATCAATTATTGACATTCATGCTAAAGATTAAAATTATTACCTTGGAGTTGTATTCTGGTAGTCGAGCAAACATCATGAGCGTTACAACAGCACCCATGGAATGAGTGACCAGCTGCAGCTGTTCTTGTTGAGTCTCGTGCAAAATGAAATCTATGATTGCAGGTATATCGTATTCACCAACGTCATCCATGCTAAAAAAAAAAAAAAAGTATAGATTTTATTAATAGCAAATTATTTACATATGCAGTTTTTTCAAGAGATGCTTCGTGGAAACACGAAATTTCACACTTTAATATCGAGGGGATGATGTAGAAATTAATTTTTAAATGCAGTTTAAAATTTTTAAAACAACGGTATGTTGACTAGTGGATAAGCATTAAGCATGGTTGTCGTGTGGCAGCTGTCTGTTGACTGGAGTGTTGGGTGTAAACGACTTTGAGGCTGTCGACTTTTGTGTGGGATAATAAAAAGTACTGAAAATGTTCTAAAAAGCCAATGCCAAGTGTTATGCCAGGATTCGTTTATTTCAATCGTGATGCGCATTATAATGCGCTGTCCAATTCACAGGGGCTTGGCACACAAAATGATTAGCACCAGGATAACTAATCTTGGTCAGGAAGACAAAAATAAGCATAAAGAAAATATTTAAAAACCACCACCACCATTACACACAATACTAACAAGGGGGAAAAATAGCCTGCGAAAACGAACATCGCGATTTTCAAGTTTAAACACCACCAGTTATGCTATTTTTCGTTCGATTACTTTCGTTCCAGGATTCCCACAAACTACAACTCTTTCTAATTCCAGCAGCCCCGACAATTCATCCCTTCGTCATTTTTTCACAACACAAGCCCCCAAACACCGACGTGTAGGCCAAAACACCCCTGAACCAATGGAAGGAGTGCTGTTCAAATTCTCGATTTCGTAAAAACGAACCACAATTTCGTTGTGACTTTATTATCCGATTTTGGAATCCTAAGATCGTTAGCTTTCCATCCGTTCTATCCGTTTTATCCTAAACATACTAGCAAGAGTGAAACGCTCTCTAATCACTCAAAGGACATGGAAATCCACACAATACAACATCTCCTCAATTCGCCATCATTGTTATCCCACAAAGCTTAGCGCGCATGATACTGTTTGATGACGGGTTCAGAAAGATGCCTCACGCTGATTGGTTGCAAAGAATAAATTGTGGGACAATAGAACAGCTTTATACAATAATATTCATGGCGATTTAATACAAAATTGCCTAGTAAACACGTTAATCTGATTTGTTTAAAGTGCGTTGTTGAAATCTGTAGATAACCAGTCGGCGCAAGGCAACTTCTTCAGCCCGCGATAAACACTGTGATGCGCGCTAAGCTTTGTGGGATAACAATGATGGCGACTTGAGAAGATGTTGTATTGTGTGGATTTCGATGTCCATTGTGTGATTCGAGTGCGTTTCTACTCTTGCTAGTAGGTTTAGGATCAAACGGATAGAACGGTTGGAAAGTTAAAAATTGTAGGATTCCAACGAGGTACAGTATGTCAAAATCGGAAAATAAAGTCACAACGAAATTGTGGTTCGTTTTGGCGAAATCGAGAATTTGAACAGCACCCCTTACATTGGTTCAGGGATGATGTTTTGGCATACACGTCGGTGTTTGGGGGCTTGTGTTGTTGTGAAAAAAATTACGAAGGGATGAACTGTCGGTGCTGCTGGAATTATAAAGAGTTGTAGTTTGTTTGTAGGAAGCTAGGAACGAAAGTAATCGAACGAAAAATAGCGTAACTGGTGGTGTTTAAACTTGAAAATCCCGATGTTCGTTTTTGCAGGCTAGTTTTCCCCCTTGTTACTATTGTGTGTAATGGTGGTGGAGGTTTTTAAATATTTTTATATGTTTATTTTTGTCTTCCTGGTCAAGATTAGTTGTTCTGGCGATACTAGTTTTGTGTGCCGACCCCATGTGGTCCAATTATTTCAATTGTGGTGTACGTTATAAGGCAATGCGGCAGTTATTTCAATCGTTATGAACATGATAATGCAGTGTGGCAATTATTTCAACCACGATGCAGATTCCAACGCAGTGTGGCATTTATAAATAAATAAATAAATAAACAAATAAATACCACACTGTGTTGGAATGTGCATCATGATTGAAATAATTGCCACACTGCATTTATTTCGATCGCGATGCACACTCCAATACATTATGGTATTTATGCCGATCGTGATGTGTATTTTAATGCAGTGTCGCAATTATATCAATCGTGAGGCACACAAATTCAACCATTTTGCCAAACCAACAACTTCGTCCCCCCCCCCCCCCCACATACTCATGTACTACATCTGCAAAGCAGCCAACGTTTTACTTACGTGTATCGCCAAAACTGTCTTTTGTCTGGTGACAAAGTTGTGTGATTCCGAGAGTAAATGTTCCCCCTCATGTTGCCCATCCATACGTCATAGCCATTGTCCGCTAAAATATAACCTATACGGGAAAAAAATATCGCAAAGTATGCTGGCGTTTGAATTTAGTCTCATGAAAGCAAGCAAGAACCCACTTGAACACACTATGAAAGTGGCATCGAACACTGTGCAGTCAACGAAATGGCACAAAGCGCACAACTGCGCAGTCTGCGCAGTATTGATACGGCGTACACTAGAACAACATAGACCGAATCTGCTAAATTCCGTTATTTGGTGTTTTTATATCTTGGTGATGATTGAGAGCCCTCAACGGCCTTCACACCTAGGCAAAGTGCCCTTTGCCCTAAAGAAGAACGTTAATTTTTGTAGGACAAGAAGCACCAATAGACCATATTTTACGTAACAAACTTACTTCCGGCTCTGGCCAAGGATTAAACGAAGGAGGCGTCCATGTTCCGGGGGAGGCAGCCATGCCGGAGGAAGTGACGTCACATGAATCCATCTGTGTGCAAATCCACTAGTCACGTCTTCGCACGTCTTTCAGATAAAACCGAAACGGAAACTCTATAAACGGAAACTCATAAAAAAAAACTTAATCTCCGTTTATTATAGTTCCCTTTTTTACTAAAGTTAAATACTTTTTTTCGTCGGTTAACATTGTAAACAGAGTGCTTTTATTTTTTTTAAACTCCGTTGTTTGTAAATCCACTAGTCACGTGTTTCCTTTGTAGCATTCTGATTGGCTGTCTGGGCTGCTTGGGCGGAAACGACTCATATGACGTCATACCACGATGTGACTCAGTGCCGAGGGGTCCGACAAAGACAAAAAAAAGTGTCCGAGATTTGTAAATCTGTAAATCTTCCAACGGATTTAAGAAGATTTACGGATTTTCTGGGATTTAAAGATTTACAAAAGATTTAAGTAAGATTTAATGATTTACATGGATTTGCAGAAGATTTAAAGATTTACATAAAATTTTGCAGATTTACACATATTTACAGATTTGAAGATTTACATGAAGATTTGCAGATTTACTGGGATTTAAAGATTTAAGTAAGATTTAATGATTTACATGAGAATTTTTCAAGATCTACACGGATTTAGCGAAGATTTAAAGATTTAAACATTTTTGGAGATTTACACATTTTGGAGATTTACACAGACTTACAGATTTAAAGATTTACACGAAGATTTGCAGGATTTAAAGATTTACAAAAGATTTAAGTAAGATTTAAATGTTTTACGTGATTTACAAGATTTGTACAAGATTTAAGGATTTGAATGATTTACACAAGATTTACATGATTTACAGATTTACAAGATTTAAAACGGATTTATAAATCCTAAATCTTGGGTGTACGAGATTTATAGCTTAGCTTTGTCGAACCCCTCGCTCAGAGCGCTTCGAAAGCGTTCGAAAGACAATACTAGCGGAAGTCGGCAATGAACCATCTTCTCTAGTCGCTCCATCGTTGCTTTCCCAGACGTCTTGACTCTATTGCGCGTCGTGCTCTCCTGCAGTCACAAGCTGCGTTAAATATCGTTGAACCTGTGGGCGTCTCTGAGGCGACTGCAACTAAAGCTAAACCGAAACCTTTACGAAACTTTAGCTTTAGCTTTTGTTGCGGTCACCGCAGGGATGTCCACACGTTTAAGATTATAATTTAATACAGTTTGTGACTGATGCATGGAGAGCATGGCGCCCAAGAAAGTCAAGACGGTTGCACTGCCTGAATTACGGGAAAAGGGCACTGATTAGGAGGTCGGACCGATGAGAGCAACCGATCATAACCAAGGTATAAAAACAATATTAAAAAGTGATTTACTTACAATATTAAAAAGTGATTAGCAAATTCATCAGTTTTAAAAATGCGTTACGTTTTTTTGTCAAGAAACTTCTGCAACAACTTAACAAGCTATCTGCTCTGCCCAACTGTAGTCAACAACTGCAGTTTAACTGTAGTTCTTCAGTATAATGACTGTAGTTCCACAATTCAACCGTCATTGTTCAGCTGAACTGTAGTTGTTCCATTACCATTTCAAATCTAGATTTGTTTCACCTGGTATGGCCTAGTCTTCGGCTCATTCTGGCCAATAGTTCAGTTTGGGTTACAACTTTGTTTTTTTGCTAGCATTTAAAATACATAAAAACGTTATTCTTACCTAAGCTGGTTCCTTCGCGATCAATAAACATGGCTGAACTGCACGTGAAGCCCGGGATGTACAAAACTGGAATCCGTCCTTCGCGAGTAGAATTGTTCTTTCCGTAAGGAATCCTGTGAACGCCAAGGACATAACCGTCTTTAGTTTCAACGGAATAAGTTTCACAAAAGTAACCGTCTCGTTCGGCTATTTCTGCCTAAACAAAAGAAAGCCCAATTTCGATTTCAGTTTGACAAATTTAACAGTTTATATTTCGTCTGGAAAACGTCTCATATACGGTGGAGACTTTTAGTGTCATTTTCCCCGGTGTTTTCATTTCCCCCGGGGAATTGCAAGAATGTACAATGTATTTTTATTCATTTTAACCGTGGAAAAAGAAAACCCAGTGGTAAAAAAGACTAAAAGTCTCCACCGTAAGTCGTTATTAAGAGGACGTAATCTGATGGTTGACATAAGAAATATTATGAGTTTTGAGCACCCTTAGGCCCGTATTCTGTACGCTGACTAAAACTCGTACTTGACTTGAAATGACGTCACACCTCTTTAGTGCCATTCACCAGCAGAACTTCGTTTGGATACATTTGGAAGAAATCGGATGGTGAATGGCACTTATTGGTGTGACGTCATTTCAAGTCAAATGACGTCACACCTATTAAGTGCCATTCACCACCCGATGACTTCCAAATGTATCCAAACGAAGTTCTGGTGGTGAATGGCACTAAATAGGTGTGACGTCATTTCAAGTCAAGTACGAGTTTTAGACCGAGGGTACACGGAGGTTTCTTAAATCGCTTTATCTTACGTCGCTTTATCTTACGTCGACTAGAACTCACATCGCTTTAGGAGAGAGGTGGTTACACGGAGGTAGTAGTTGGAGTGAGTTAAAAAGACAGCAGGGGTTCCTGCGTCGCGTTTATCTAATCCCCCCCATCAAGCAAACCCCTCTTTATTGCCAAGTCCCCATTCAGCTAGCTGGCTTTCGACTTCGTTTTGAACGAAGTGACGGGTGGACGTCCTAGTTTCGTGACGTTTACGCGCGCTGTATTCAACCAATCACAAGGAAGCAGTCCTTAAAGCGACGTAGAAAATGGGTTTTAAGTGGGTACACGTAGGTTGTTAAAGCGCTTCAACTCCTTACGTCGACATAATGAGGTGGTTTGAGATAAAGCGACTTGAAAATGGGTTTAGGTGGTTACACGGAGGTTCTTAAAAGCGCTCTAAGCACTACATCGACATAAGCTACGTCGACGTAAGATAAAGCGACTCAAGAAACCTCCATGTACCCTCGGTCTTAGTCAGCGTTCAGAATACGGGCCTTAAGCACAAACACAACCAACGAGACACTTTGCGTAACCATTTTACACAATTTCACGAAAATATCCGTGTACTTTCTGTCGTGTTGTGTCCATTGTTGTGTCGTAAAGCGATCTGTATATCCTGGGAGATGCACCTTTTAAACTTCCGTAAATTGGCAGCGGAGTGCCATTAATATGTAGTTATTTTAGCATATCACATGCGTTATTTGAGGACGGCAGTGACATCGTCGACAGCGAGTATTCTTACCTAATACTAGGGTTAAGTAAGACGATTTACATGGCGAATTGTCCTAACATAAGCATTTTTATACTCGCCAAAAGGCAAACAGAACAATTAATAAATATAGCTTATTTATGTTTTTTCAGAGCTTCCGGGGACTGCTTCCGGGAGTCGCTAATTTTAACAATATTAAGAACGTGCAGCGATATATCCCATATTGGCACAATTTAGTAGGGTATATCACCACACATAACTGTGATACGACATTGCCAATGCTTTCATTAGGTAGAATTCTTTAATTAAACCATGCGATAATTAATTTGATATTTTTAAATGTTAACCAATAGTTTCCAAATAAACTTTTCTACAAAATAAAATCGTACGTACCTTGTTTGAAAAAAAAAATCGTGCTCTTTTATTAAGCAACAAAGATAATAGCAAATTAATTCTTCCGTGTTTTTATTAATCAGTTCTACATTTCGAAATACAGACAAGAGAATTAATTACTTACTATTCCCCCCCCCCCCCAAAAAAAAAAGCTGGCGACTGTAAATCACAAATCTAACGTTAAGTTGCGTCGACCTTTCGAAAACAACAACTGTAGTAAATATCCACCCAAAACCAAAACTGGTAGAAAAACCCGCCAAGTTCTCAAAAACGATCGGCCTTTGAAGGTAGTGATATCATTCAACCATTTAACAATCAATTTTTTTAACAATCGGATGTCTACAGTGGGATGATCTACTGTTACTTGGCGGCGACACACTAGCGTGGGTCTAGATAAGTGAAATTTCATCCCTGAGTGAACAGAACGCACTACTGTTAGAGACAGTTTGGCTCCAAACTTGACGTCGCGCTTGCGCAGTGATGTTGCGTCAGCCGTTCAGTACCTTCCTAAACTACAACGCAGCTCAACAAGCTCAGCAAGTATTCGATACGTCATACCTTCACCGCGACAAGACCTGGCTGATGGATTTGACTAGGATTGGCTACTAGATGTGACCAGGCGAGGAAGCAACGCCAAATTGCGAACCTTCTCAGGTAGGTGGTTTGCTGGGGTGGAGGTTTGAGCATGCGTGACGTAACAGTTTTGACAAAACAGATTCATCGCTGACGATGTTGACGTCAATCAAGCCGCATCAACACGGCTATTAGCATGGAATGAGCCAAACTGTCATCAACACTGGTGCGTCTGGTTCGCTCTGTTTGGTCGTTTAGGAAGGTACCGTAAGTAAATTTTAAAATACGTGAGTATACAAATATACAAGTATAAAAAGAGAAAAACCATTCGGAACAAAAGTCCTGCTTGAGTGAAACACTCGTGCGCAGGGCAGCTGGGAAAAAGGGGAAAAACAACCACCGTAATGAAAAACATTCTATGATAATACAAGAATTATTTATAGTGAGAGCACCTATTTCAGGACTTTTGTAAGACTTTTCACTTCGTCCACACAAAGCAGCTATGATCGGAGATCTTTGCCAAATCTGTGCACACCAACACTCTTTCTTAAGTCCTGTGGTAGTTGGTTACATATTTTTTGGAGCAATGTATGTAAAATATTTATGAGCAGTCTCTGCATTAGTCTTGGGTACAATCACCGTATGATCACGTATAGCACGAGTAAAATGGCAGCTAGCAACTGGATGACATAATGATATCTTATGGCAATAGCAAATATGGAGGACATCGCCCATCGGGTGGTAAATCCGATACAGTTCGCCAGGGGTGCTATAACTATATTACTTAAAGATCAAATCCCAAGGAAACTGTTCTCGAAGCAAACTCTGTATTAAAGACTGACCTTGTCTGCTCCGACTGGGACTCGAACCAAGGACTCCCCGCGCACTAAGCAGGTGCACCACTGCACTACCAGGACGGACTACGTCTGCAGCTTTCAGCCGAGCTTTCTTAGTGTTGACCTAAAACACCACAATCTTAGACAAGGAGGCAAAGTAACTGGCTTCTTGGTCTCCACACTAGAAATAATGCAAGAAATAAATAATTTATTCTTTATTTATTTATTGCATTATTTCTAGTGTGGCAGCCAAGAAGCCAGCTTATGTATGATTGTGGCGTTCAAGTCACCAATGAGAAAAGACGAACAGCTACTAATCTCGGCTGGAGCCTGTAACCAGGGTCTGCCCTGGTAAGCGCAGTGGTTGGAGGGCCTGGTTTACAGGATTTCCCACCCTACTAGCAAAGCCCGATTACACAATAACGCACGTATTCATCCGCCACACAC
>JAHWFP010079655.1:0-16680 GCA_023313725.1 Lithobius niger
TTTTTAAAGCATTTTCCAGCCGTTCACATTGTTCCCATTTTCAAAAAGATGATTAGTTCTCGCCAATCACAGATTGAATTTGTCTACAGAATATGCTCAAGGAAGATACATGTTCGCACAGAAAAAAAAAGTCGTAACGACGAATTATAAACAAAAACAATTTTTTTTCTAGTTTGGCTTAGCAATTAATCAGTAACGCTGCGCAGCTTATATCTCTGCGGGCCTTGGGTAGAAACATCTAATTCAAGTGTCGGATACAAGGGCGAGCTTCAGTCAAGGAAGGAAACAGCTCCGCACTTAACTGTGTTTCCGGCTTAGGTTTGCTCGCGCGACCAGAGTTTCGAGTTTGGTTTCGGATTTCAAGACGAATTTCAGGCATCTGGCAACAGGTGTCGCATCCGTACAGTATGGGGTTTTTGATCATAGGCCAGAGCAAACTAAATCTAAAGGAGTTGAAAACTCATCATTTTCATAGACTCATGATTCAACCAAAGTACTAAATTTCAAATATTTTAAACAAAATATTTATTGTGTATTTTCGCAATTCGTCAGAAAAAGAGGGAAAGAAATTCTGGTAACGATTAATTAAAGGCTTTTGTTAACTAGTTCTGACCTTCAGGCCACCATTTATAATATCTTAAAAGAATTCTAGTATCAGTCCAGTGGCACATTTGCATATTTACCACCTTTAGGTACTAACAAATTTTCCTCCTTTCACCAACGTCCTCCACCCACCACACACAAATTTGCCACCTCACTTCTTGCCAAATTCATCATTCCTAACCTATAATTGCTGTTCAACTGTGGTTAGTCCACTAAATTAAAAGAAGATTGGAGATTTATAGTAGCGAGCACGGTTCATTCAAGAAATTGGGTGCTTATCGGTTATAATTGATAAACATTCCTCGCTTTCATGCGATGTTTGAAAGCACGAGATGTCACACAAGGTATCAATTTATAACTAAAAAAAAAGTCTTGAGTTCACTTTTTTGAGTTAGCTTTTTTTCCTTCTTGATGTTTTGGCTCTGACCGCATTAAATGTTTGCATTGTACACATTAAAACTCAACAACATAAACAATTTAAAACAGTTTAATAACTCATTTCAGAGTAAAAAGATCAGTGACGTTTCATACCATGTGTTGTGGACTCATCCGACACGGCTGAACACCAACATGTTGATTTTTCTACGGAGAACAATCCTGCCGAATATATTACTCATGGCGTCCACATACAGTAAACTACTGCTTTTACACGTCATACATTCCATATGCAAATTGTTCTTTGCATAAACCTCTATAAAAATATGATTAAGCTGAATGTGATGTCCACAACAAATATGATGAAACGTCACAATCTTTTGCTTGTAGGATAGCCATGGGTTTAATAACACTTAAATTGTTTACGTTGCTTCGTCTAATATTCGTCAAGGCAAGCAATTTTAAAGGAAGAATACATTTATTTGGGCAATGTCTAGTAACAGAGGATAAAATTACTGATTCAGCAATATAACGGGTGTCCCAAAGGTAAGGGGTCACCAGTGTGATATACCGCAAATTTGTATCTTTGTTCATGCTGACCATCATGAAGAAAGATATAAATCCGCAGTATATCAGCATGACCACCGGGTGCATCACCCAAGTATATCACCCGGGTGACTGCTGACTTTTGAGACATCCGATATATGTGGAAATTTGGAAATTTGTGAAATGGTCTGTCACTGATACTGCTAGTTGTTAGTTTTATGTTTTCTTACGGAAATGATCACATAAATCATTCTCATCCAAATCACTCGTAATTTGCAGACTCCGCCATCTATTGACATCGATGACAGTACTCCGGAACCCAAGGTTGAAGGCTTTTATATAGAAATATTAAAACTACTCAGTGAATACCTGGGATTCCAGTGAGTTATGCATTGTTGATTTTGTTTAAAATTTCTGTCTGAGTGTGTTACAAATATCATTTACGACACATAAACAGTTCAGACTCTTAGGCCGCACGTCTAAAGTTGATTTTGATGCGTAAGCGTGATGCTCAGTATGAATATGCATAAGGTGAGCTTTTTCCTTGATCAACCCTTGAGGGCGAGTACTGTGGATCATGCGAGGCACGCCTAACGCATTTTTTGTGTGTAGTCAAGTATCTAGTGTCTCTCAACTCGACGACGACGTCGACGTTTTTATGCGCAAATTGACACCTGCAAGTATCATCGAGTTGCGGGCTAAGATGGTTTGCTAAATAGGTTGAATGAAAAAAAAAACAATCAAATATATTTATTACAATGGCTTTCAACCAATAACACGCTGAACTATTATCCTACATAAATACAAGAAAGAGGATGGAGCCAGCATGCGAGCTCGCTCGAGTACCCATGATTCATAAATGCAATGGCGACGAGCAACGACTTCTGGAGAGTGGTGACGCCATATAATGACAAGTTGACTGCCCACTCACGCGGTTGCTCGTATCAGCGTCAGCATTGCTGATCACTCTTTGAATTTATAAACGTGCCCTAATGGGGAGTATGAACTCAATAACTCCATTGCCATTTTTTCAGTGATGCCAAATTTATGTTCTGATGTATAGGTTTTGGACACCTAAAGCACGTTACATTATGGGATCACCTCTTGTTTCACCTCTCCCGTGTAGCACAGAATGACACTGTCGGGTTTCATCCCCAGTAAATAATGTTAACCGTACTGACCATGTTAAGAAACATTGCCAGGCTGGTGCAGAAATCACAGCCCATTTCGGTGTACGGCGTAGCATGGCAAGCTTTGTTGATGACGTGTGAAATTGTATTATGGTATATGCACTACGTAGATCACGTAAAGTTTGCTATGATGGTTTCAGGTTGACTACAGCCATCCTATTCTATTTCATTGCAGATACACCTTTGTAATAGATAAGACAGGCGTGTATGGAGGACTGAAGAACGGGAAGTGGAACGGAATGATGGGATATGTCGTTCGGCAGGTGAGGAATTGTATCGTGTCCCTTGTACCTTGTGCGTGTAAGTATAGTTATGTGTGGCATGTACGTTGCTGCAGATATTAATGATATAAACCATTGGTGCAGTTTATAAATTTATAATATAAAAAGATTAATACAATACTATTATTAACAGCTAAAAGATGGGGAAAGAAAAACACTACATAAAAACATCAGTCATTCAACAACTTTCTTCTGGCAGTTGTTCCTTGTCTACCAGCCGGAAAATATCTAAAAATGTTTACTTGTTCCATGTCAAAAAGACGATATTAAAGGAGTAAAAAAAATGGAATAAGAAGCGAGAGCATCTCAGAGCAAATCCTGAACTTGATAACAACTTAAAAACAAAATTTTCCAGGATTGAAACATTACATGAAGAGAGCCAATACTTGGAATTCCTTTTCTTCTCTAAGTTGTTGTTTTATTGTAGCCATCACGTTCAGGTTTAGCTTTTAGGTTCAGTAATATTTTACTCTACTTCTATTCCTTTGCTTTTGTCCTTTCGACATGACATATATATGGACGTTCAATTGCTGAAACTTGGCGGTTTTTTTGCTTACAATTTATTGTTTTTGGTTTAGATTATGTTTATTGCAATCAATGATGTGAATGAACAAGGATCTTTAAATTGATTCAAAATCTTGATTCATCTAAATTTTCTAGAAGTGTTCTTGTACCTCTACTAAAATTAAGTGCTGAAATGGCTGCAAAATATCTCACCATTACTGTCAATAAATTCATTAGCATTGGGTATGTACCTTTAAAATGTAGGACCGCTATAGTGGTATCGTTACATAAGAAGGGCAGCAAACAGGATCCAAACAACTATCCCCTATTTCACTTACACTAAATCTCTCTAAAATGAATAAATACATTACTGTGAAACACTGTTTTTGCTACCTGGTGTGACTTAATTTTATAGTGTCCGCGGCCTAACTTGAGTTCTCCGCAAAACGAACACAGATAATCGATTGTTTATTTTCAGTAGCACAGTGCCTTGTTGATATCCAAGATGGTTACAAAAACAATGTCAGCCATCGATTAAAGCCACAGATAATCGATTGTACGTTTTCAGTAGCAGAGTGCCTTGTTGATATCCAAGATGGTTACAAAAACAATGGCGGCCATCGATTAAAGTCACAGATAATCGATTGTACGTTTTCAGTAGCAGAGTGCCTTGTTGATATCCAAGATGGTTACAAAAACAATGGCGGCCATCGATTAAAGCCACCCCCTCCAGGAAGACGTAGCCGCTCACAAAATAATTGCAGGGCTCACGATACACCGCTCACATAATAGTGGAATTGTGCCACAAAGTTACTAAAAGCATGCAAGGAGGAGGGTGCGTTGATGTTGCCGGCATTGACCTGGGAAAGACCTTTGATAAGATTCCGCAAGTCTTGCTCAGCCATGAACTTCGTATGTACTGCCTTGGTCACACGGTTGATTGGTTTGCCTCGTTTTTAGACAACAGAACTCCATGTGTCGTGATCAATGTATGGCTTCAGACTTCAAAAACGCTCTTTCTGGTGTATATATATATAAATATACACACACAAAAAAGTGATGTTTCTGGGCTGAAGATAACCCGTTTTCATGCAACAACATATTCATGCAAAAAGCAAGCATCAAGACACAAAATACATTTCAGGAGTCAATCCACCCAACAAAAAGCGTATACAATTTTTATGATACAATTTTAAGTACAAAAATTAAAACGGACCTATGTCGGGTTGAAAGCCTACAATCGGGAACTTGACCATCCACTGCAAAAAGCAGAGCAGAGGTGACCAAATTTTATAGGTGATAACGTATACAAGAGCTCCGTCTCGGAAAAAAAATATTAATACATAATTTATGCAACTTTTTAATACACTCCGACACTTGCTTATTTTCTGGTAAAATGCAGTTATCGACTGGTGGACGCTGCGTTAAAATACTAATACTTTCTAACTTATCCTAGATCTGAACTGCTTTTATACCACACGCCATGGCTGTTTGCTGTGACATGAATATCACGTTACAGGGCTTGTCCAATAAGACGGCCACACAGCCGTTGTTCTCGTTCATCATTGGCTAACTCATGGTGACGTCACGGCAAACAGCCATTGCGCATGGTTTAGTGAACAATGATTTGTATATTTGCCTAATCTGCGTAGTCTTCAGACCAGAAATATCTAAATATGCGCAGCTTTCTTGTTTTCTCCTACGGTGCTTTATTATCAAATTGGTACTTCTACTCTCTTATCACTACTCTCCTATTTCTCTACTATTACTACTGATGTGGTATGACAATATTATTATTTTCTTTGCATGGTTTACAGGATGTTAATATAAGCATTGTTGGTCACGCAATGACGAAAGAACGGGCAGCTGCCGTACGATATGTTCCATACGTAGATACAACATACATTGCTGTTGTCATCCGAAGAAACGATGATAATAAGGACCATTACAGTTTTTTGCTTTACATTGAACCCTTTGCCTGGGTAGTTTGGCTTGCCTGGGGAGCTGTGTGTATCCTGGTGGCTGCGTTGTTAATTGTCTCTGAGACATCAAATTTGCGTCAAGGCAAACGAGAGAGAGAAAACGAACCTTCCTCGTACATTTTAATCGTCATTTGGTCAGTGATTTGTGCTGTGCTGAAAACAGGTAAAACTTTTGTGTTTTTGTTAAATTGCGTGCTTTTATCGATTTGACTATTGGTTTGTATCACTTTTACAACTGAACAGTTTATTTCATTTAAATCGACTGTGAGAACTGCGTATAGGCTTATTCGGAGCAAGACATGGACGACATAATTACTTAACAACGGTGATTCAAAATTTAGCGAGCCGAAGAATTAATTTATGTAACGAATTTTCGGATCGAAATTGGAGCTTTTGACAAGGAAAACACCTCAAAAATACAATAAAACTAATAAATTCAAATAATTATGACGATTGTAAAGTCGTTCACATAAGAGACTAGCTTACCAACTTGCAAAGCACTAAGAAAGGGAATATAATTTTGTAACTACCCCAAAACTTGTTAGGGAGAAAAGAAAAGTAACCAGTTCGGATGGAAAGAAACCAAATCTGTTGAGTGCGCTTGATGAGTTACATGAAGATCTCCTCTTTTAAATCGTAACCATTATGTTGAAAATAAAAATTTAAACATGGCCTAGATTCGATTCAGCATCAGAGCCTCATTAGATCTATAAATAAACCACCGATCGATGGACTCAGTTGTCTTGAAATAAAATTACCCCTTCCGAAACATTTATCCACCGAATTCACCTCCATTTGAAATGGAGCAATAGTGATCTATTCCGCAAAGTACTGCTTTGTTCGTAGAACGAATTTCTAAAAAAAAAAATGGATTTCATCAATTTCGACCAAGAATACCTGATATATTCCCCAAAACAAAACTTGCCAAGGATTCCCACCAAGCTTTTCGGCCTTGTGAAGTCGTGATATCAAACGCCAAGCTCTTTCGCCAAGCTAATCCCACCAAGTGATAGTTCGAAGGTTCAATGAAATATATGAAAATTGCTTACTGCGCAATTTTCAATTATTTCATTTGACGCTTGACGTCTTAGTCGGTGGTATTAGCTTGGCTAAAGAGCTTGGCGTTTGATATCACGATATGATCTAAAGTATGGATTAAATTGTAAAGATTTTGATATCTCTTCATAAACCTAATTGCTTCTGTAATTATTTGCAGGCACAACAGAAATTCCACATCATCGTTCAAGCCAGAGTGTGCTCTTAATGTTTCTTCTTTTCATGATATTCATTGAAAGATGTTACGTCAGCTTGCTAACGTCATCACTAACTGTGAAAGCAGAACATAAGCAATATAATGACCTCGATGAGTTAATGGACGATGGAAAATATAAAATAGCTGTTCTGGATCACAGTTCATCCTATGAAGAAATTATGGTACGTGATGCAGCGTTAAAGAAGGTGGTGAATTGTTCCAAATTAAGTTTTAAAATGCAAAAGTTTTGTTCTTCTTCGTGTGAAAGGGAGCACTTGACCAACAACCTAAAGCAATTTGACTTTTCAATGTCTTTTTTTCTCTCTGTTGTCATAAATATGCCTGTTCTCACGAAAAATAAGAACTGTTATTTAATTAATTTACAAGCTATCATATCACCACAGTAAGCATTCAAAGTTCATTAGAAAATAACACACATCACAGTGTCTATTGAAGGTTCAACATGGCACCATTCTGTTTGTCGATTCGCAATCAAATCATTGTATGTTAGTTTTCAGAAATCAGTACGTCATTTTCTGTTACAGGAGTATTTCTTTCTGAAAATCAATGCTGACGTCCCAAGTGTATCGTAATTCACACCTCGAACCAACCCCCCTACAGTTTATTGCCATAGTTACTAGCCGAATCCGTTCTTTTTTCGACAGATGAAAAAGACAAATGCCGTTAAACGACCTGGTGCAATTACTCAACCTAATTTCAACTAAACAGACTAGCAATAAGCTTACATTGATTGAATACACCCTATTTAATTTTTTGTAACTCTTAAGATTTCTAATGAGCCCAGTCGTTGACGTCACGTTAATTTTGATTTTGTTTGTCTGTTTTGTCTGTTTATATCTGAGTGTGTTCATGTAAGAGTGTGTCTATCTGTTTAGCACATGATAAAGTTAGAAATTTCGTTCTGATTTGATTGAGCTTTTTGAAAAGGTAGCTTTGGTGCAGTAAATTCACGATTTGAAGATGATCTTCTTACTTCAAATATTTTCGGGTTTTAGGCCATGCTTTGGCCGGATTTTTAGCAACGCACCTAAGAATGAATAGAGGCAGTAAGGGAATCTGATGGTCCTGAGAATGCATCTTCGTCCCACTGGTATAGCCTCCCATTGACATAGCCTCCGCTAATTCCATAGCGCCTACAACTATGAGGTAGCAAGCGTCCTTACGATTCCTTAACACTAGGACGAGTCAACAACACAACGACCGAGATTGGCCTAGCATGTGACACGTAGAGCTCAATTAATTATATGCCCCGTTTTAATTATTAATAAATTAATAGAGCTCACGGTATTAATCATTGCATGCTAGTCAAATTCTTTTTGTTGCCAGAGCTGGTTGGTGTCTAGGAAGAGGACCTGTCAAAGACACAGGGCTATTCGTCCATTGCTCAAGCGCCACATTGCTATAGCCTACACATTTAATGAAAGAGGGGAAACCGGCCAGAAATCATTTCGTAGAACAATCGAGTTTTTTTTTTTAATCACTGTTATAATCCCAGGAACCTGCACTGAGTTTGGGTGGATCATAAAGTGTTTTTTTTTTAATTTCAAACAGTAATATTGCGGAAAAGTTGGTCTTCGACCTCCCAATCCCTACCCCAAAAGAAAAAAAAATCTTTAAAAAATGTTTAGAAGTGCCCACCTTTTATAAGTTACGTTTAACATTATAAGTCCATTGGAAAAATCGCTTATTCCGGAAATTGATTTTTGACTACTTTAAAATACATCTTTTTACATTATCTCATTTGGTACTCTCAGAAACCATTAAAAGAAGCTAGAAATAAATTTTTTTAATATTTCGTCCCTAAACTTCGTTTTAATTTACGGCGTAAAATCGGCAAAAAATGATTTTTTTCCCCTATTATCGTGGCCGATAAATCGCATTGTATTATGAATGAAAACAAAATTGTTTCTGTTTTTGGCTTCATTTAGTGGTTTCGGAGAATACAAAATGAGATAATGTAAAAAGTTCTTTTTTAAACAATTCAAAAATCATTTTTTCGGTATTTGCGATTTTTCCAATGGACTTATAATGTTAAACTTTAGGCCCAGGTGGGCACATTAAAATTTTTTTTTAGATTCTTTTCTTTTTGGGATAGTGATAACGTGGTTGAAGACCAACTTTTCCACACTATTACGATTTGAAATTTAAAAAAAAAGCATTTTTTTGACCCACCCTACGGTGAGCATTTCTATTGTTAACTTGCCTTTCGTTTGAAGTCATTATTTGTGCAACTACGTTGTTCAGAGAGTTCTGAGAAGCTTGACAGTTTTTGCTGTCCCAGTCGAACTTTACCTCGATGCTAAAATGCTTCTCAGATCACTCTGGACACAGTAGTGGCACAAATAATGACGTCGACATGAGACAAGTTATCCATAACGCCGTTCAGTGCGAGTTCCAGTGATTACAATGGTGCATAAGCGTAAAATTTAATAATGCTCAAATCATGTACGGATCGTTCTACGCTGTGAGTTCTGGCTGGTTTTGCCCCTTTGATTTTACATACAAGCCTGTATCCCTGTGGCGCGCGAATGTCAAAGGACGAGCCCTTGTGGTCAAAGACCATGTCAGGTTGTAACAGCCAGGATAGTGTAATCAACTATCTTAGTCTCTTTCAGACATACGTTATCGTTTTTCGCATATTATGGACAACAGGCCCCCTTCTATGATCGTTGGTTTACACTGCGAGCAACATAAAATAAAGATGATAGGGTATGTTTGCATTCATAAGTCCGTAGTTTCCCAGTTTTATTCCCCGGCTTTTCCCCTCTTTTTACCGGATTTCATTCTCCTTGAAAATCGTCCAATAATGGTCAAAACTAAGTTACTTCATCTAAATCAGTAGCTTACATCAGATGACGTAAGGCTGCCAGAACTTTAGTTAAAAAACCTAACCTTAAAAACAATTAATTTCGTTTCTCCACCCATTCTTGTTTTAGAATGCAAACGAGGAAACCCTTAGAAGAGTTGGCGATAGAATTCGAAGCGATCCATCTTGCCTCGTTGCAACTTCAGAAAAAGGATTTGAAAAAGCAATCGAAGGGAAATATGTTTATTTGCCAGCGGAAGTTAACGCCGTACCCGTATTGATGAATGCCAACTGCACACTAGAATTTCTAAAGCAGCGTTATCTCCCAATAACTGATCATTTCCTATTGTCGAGAAATTCAGCATTGTTCGAAATTTTCGCTCTCAAGTAAGTTGTGTCATGATTTTATAGAATTTTGAGTTCAGCAGTCCTAAAGTATTATACTGTACCTACGAATTTAAAACTTGAAGTCCTTCACGTTTACAAATTCGCATTGAAGAGTTTAATTTTACTGCGTGGAACCTCTTGAACAGCCAAATAAATCCGTACAATCTCTTGTATCCTAAACGTGAAAACGATATTTGGCACCCAGCATGAAAAACTAGAACTGAACACACTAGAACAGCAGCGACTAAAGGCTCATTTAATTCTAACCTACAAAATTTTACATTGCGTGTTACCACTCTTGAGCTACCCTTCTTCGAGCTTAGTACTGAGACAAGAACTAGGGGCCACCGATTTAAACTTGTGTTTTCCAAATTTAATCTTAACTGCAGGATATCCATTTTTGCCGTGAGAGGCGCTCTTGTGTGGAATTCCTTAAGTGACAGCATTGTCTCAGTCTCGTCACTAAACACCTTTAAGAGATTGTTGAACGGGTGTTGCTTGAAGGCACACCTTCTCCGCCCCGAAAATTGTCCTTGAAAAGATTCTTATCACCTATTTTCCCACCTTAACCAATTCGAAATCCTCGCTACGTTAGCATCTGTTGATGTAAGGCTTAATGGTCCCTTGCATTAGTCCAAGCAATGACCAAGCTGTCGACGCGCCATTAAGCCTCATCTCTCCCCCCCTTGCATTAGTGAGTGTGGTTTATCCAGTTAACGATGTATCCTAAGACATTGAGATTTTTTAAGTCGTGATTTTCATCTACTGATGTTTTGTCTAGTGGTACCTTGCATTAACGAGTATGGTTTATCAATTTCACGACGTACCCGACGATACTGAGATATTTAAGACGTGATTTTAATGGCGTGTCCTCTTTAAGTTAACTTGCGGTAAGGTGTTAGTGGTCCCTGTAGGAACCCTTTCTGACTGTTTTGCTCATTTTACTTAAAATTACACGAAAATTAACTATTAAGCGGATTCTAAGTTTTTCGCCAGCGAAACTTTGCAACGAGTATGACATATTAAGCACCAACAACAATGATTGGCCGTGCTGGTCCTACTAGTCTGGAGGATTCAACAATGACTGAAGATCTATTGCCAGAATCATCTCATTTATACGATTCTCAAAAAGAACCCCTGGGAGGAATTGCGCTATAATAGAATGGGGATGTTATAGTAGTGTCAGTAGCCCGTTTTAGTAATGATAATTTTTCTACTTCACGAGTTGTTTTCCAGACTGAAAAAAAAACCAAACGCTTGAATGAGGGGATTTTGTGAGTATGGGAATGTAACGAGTGATCTCGGAATGTAATCTACACGGTGAGGCAACTAAAGTTGTACGAGCCGATATCCTACGAATGGCCAATGAGAGAATAATTATATTAGAAATGCAACGATGGGTGTGATGGGGACGTTTACACAAGAAAAAAGGATTGACCGTGAATTGATATTTCAAGGTCATCCTCATGCTATCTTCTAAACGAGATACGATAGGGCAAAAAAGTCAATTAGAAAGTTGGCCGCAAGGAGACAATATGATCAACAACAACAACAACAAAACAGATTCAAAATCAAAATCGGATAATAAAATAAAATAGTTACGATGATGTTTAAAGGCTAACACTGCAGTGACGCCAACAGCCAAGAAGTAGGCTTCACTTAGCCACTGACCCACAGCTTTGTCACAGAGTCTCATATAAAAGGTCAGATGTAAAACCTTTGTTGAGTGATTGAGTCCAGTCTACTTGTACCTTGGGCCGGAGTAACTCCGAGCCCTTTCCACTTACCGGATAAGTCCTCCACCCATGGAATTCCTTCTGATCCGACCTAACTAGAACCTAATTAGTATTGTTTCAAGCCCAAGAGGTAAACTACGCCCAGCTTAACACTAACCTGGTAACCCTAATGACCCAAGCCTGCGAACCAAGGTGTATTAAGTCGAGCATTGAATTCCAACCACACCACCACCAGTCTGGCTCTAACTAATTTCACCACCAAACAGTTAGGTTTTTAATCTGATAGAACTTCTAGAAAGAAGTTCAGTAAGTAGATGGTCAAATGACGAGGATTAAAATTAGGAAACCTCCAATCAAGGAAAACGCCAATCGAGACACTGTTTAGATTAAACCGATAGCTGCTGAAGGAGCTCGGTAGCCTTTCATACTACCCTGCCTGATGGGGATTTTGCAAGAAACCCCTGTAAATCACCCAACCAAACCACCTTCTTCTGGCAACTTGGCTGAGTGCACGACCCATCACAAAATACTTACATTTTATATTTTTCTTCTACAGGCTTTTATCTCTGCGATCATCGGGAGTCCTGCAGAGGCTTCGACAAAACCATCTTCCGATCTACGACCCGTCATTATGCAAAACAAATCCTTCAATGACAGTTTCAGTGCAAGTCGCTATTGGATCTTTCGCAATGCTTATTGTTGGAATAATTATGGCTTTCATTTTCTTGCTGTTTGAAATAATGTATGAAAGACGAAAAGGGTAAATGAGACAGAATCATTTAAGGCGCAGCTCCTTTTTATTGAAGGTATTCCCCTCCTTACTGTTTAACTTCAATCCTTTGTAGTTCAGCTTCCATTAGTGTTTTGTTTATTCTTCCTATTACTAGCTGATGAACTCGTGGATAACAACGTGATGTAAAAGTTGTTTATAAATTTCACTTCGTGTCATTTTCATGTATGGAATGTAAATTGTATTGTTAATTTCTTTTCATAATTAACGTGAACTTGGTTATTTTTTTCTGTAGGCTGATGTAATTATTAAAGTCCTTAAAATTCCGATGTTTTGGGCCTCATATACGTCAAGAAAGAAAACTATTTGAAGATAGACACTAAGTCGGTATTATAGCGCATTAACATACACAAAAATGCTAAAACGTAGAACATATACAAAGAACACTTTATGGCAACGACAATGAGTGCACTGGCAACAATTAAGTAACAATAATTGGTGAGAAATACACCGTTACCGAGTATTAGGGCGCGTTTATGCAAGGACAATTTTCTCGCTTACTAGCTTTTACTTGATCAATACTAAATCTGCTTGCTGCAGCTTCTCGCCTTTGTCAGAGAATGCGGTCTTCGAGTTCTCTGTACGTAGTAACCATGGCAACAACGTGACCGCAAATTTTCTCCTCGTGCCTCGCGACCCGACGTACGATGCTTGCAACTTGACGGCGTCGATTTATGAGAACAAAAAAAACAATTTTTACTGCAGTACACGACGACGGACAGATTCCTGAATACCGGCATTCGAAGGTTTGTCTTCAATTCGATAACTCCAAAATGGACGCCATGTTGGATTTTGAATTCTCGCTGCGAGTAGTTATTTATTCTACCGATCTTTGATCACTGCTAGAAGCTTTTTTTTCAGAGAGAATAGGAAAGTTTGGAAATAGCGCGAAATGACAACTATGTTGTAGCAATGTTTTAAAATGACTGTTCCACTTTGTTCTTTATCCGTGTTGTTATTTATAATACATTAAATTTGTTGTCTATCACTGCATTCATTTAATAGAAACGGAAAATTAATCGTAAATAATCAACGGTTGCCTAGCAAATAGCTTTCGGCGAGCGAGAAGGTCTCGCCACGGCTGCGACAATTATCCCGAGAGCTGGCAAGTTCATCGAGTGCACAGAACGAGTTGGGTTTGCCCGCTCAAGGGCCAATTATTGCAGCTGTGTTATAATACTAGGTAACCGTGACTTTCTCACCAACAACTAATTTATTCCACGGTTGGGACGTCAGTCTAACTCGCATTTTATGAAAATTTGTTATTTGTTTTTTGTGTTATTTATTTTGTTTTTGTGAAAATTGTTTCAAGAAATACGTTAATCAGTATATTGGTGTGAATGAAAGTCATTCCATTTTAGTTTGTGGAGGGGGAGGGGGGGGTTTAGATGGAGTGAATAAACTTAGCTATGGGCAAGACATGTGTGAGTTAGCAGGGATAGATAGGATTTCATTCGTGATATTCCGGGATATTAAGTAATTCCTTTTGTACGTTTTTTTTTTTTGCATTATGGTTTTGGACGCTGTAATTGGTCGTTGATGCGTGCGTTCGCTGTCCCGTGATCCGGCAGCATCAAAAGTGTGGGTTATTGTCAAAAGTGTGGGGTAACTTGATAACCCATAACTTTTGCGATGACAAAAACTTCCGGTGACGGTTAACGGGAGTTAACCTATTGAAATTTAGCATGGCGTTGAATTAGTGTGACGACAGAGCTGTGGTATAAAAAAGTTCAGTCTGAAATTTTCACCAATTTTTAAAAGAATTTTTACCTATTTATTGAATGTAAACGACTTACTTTCATGTATTGCAGTGATGTACCCAGGATGAAATTTCCACGAGGAAGGCAGCCACAAATCAAATGTGCGTTGCAACACAGTATCTTGGCACCGGAACCAATTCCAGATTACAATAGTAGTGGTGGGGAGAATAGAGGGGGAAGGACGAACATTTAGCTACCAATGCCCCCATTGGTGAAGGTTTTAAGTCATTTAGATATCTTCCAGGCTTCTGCGAAGCACTTTTCCAGTTAATTTACTTTCTTTTTTCTTTTGACCCACAGACCCACATGTAAATTATTTTTTGCCGACTTTTAATTATTCATTAACTGGCAGTGCTCGATTGGTTTTTCTGAGAAACACGACGAAAAGTGCTCTCCCACCCACGAAAGCCAATGCGTCGATTTGGTCATAGGTTTTTTTTTTTTACAATCGTTTCAATTATGGTAATGAATAGAATGGAATTATTAAGAACTAAGCAATTAGTCAATTTGAAATTCATAATTTACTATTTTAACAATAGTAACGATACCTCCCTGTAATTGGATTTGGCGAATCACTTATTGTTACAGAGAAAAGCAATCGCTTCCATTACCCTCCCTCTGGATCCGTGCCTGAAGCATAACATAAAACGTTTTTCTTTTTTGATAGTGGTCGCGACGTGGAGATCGAAACTTTGTGAGTTTTGTTGTACACTTGTGGACTTTATATCTTTTTATTAATTCGCTTGGCTTTTTTTTAAATCAACTTAATGACTTTTATTAATTCACTCATGATAAACGTTATTACATTCTAAACAGATTTGCCTAAATTTGCAAACGGTTTCCGTGTGTTACAGTCCAGGTCTTTTAGTTGTTTTAAAAAGAAATTATTCGGGAATTTTTCGCACTGAATTTCGTCGTCTTCACTCCAACCCCCACTAAAAAATCGGAGTGATGAGGTCACTCCCTCCATCTCCTCCCTACTTTCCCCCAAAGTGAGACTCCGCCCCCTTTCGTTGCCCATTTTAATTTATACCACAATTTATTCCCAATGCTCTTAGTTATTCCCAATGCTCCCAATGACATCTCAACTGACACAGTTCGTTACCTGTTTTTGTCACAGAAAAAAAACCTGGATGCTACAGTGAGTGTTTAATTTTGTCTTCTTACTGTATTTTTTCTCTTCATCGAAAAACAACTAAAATAAAAAACGTTAAAAAACATGAAGTAATTTATTGGCGGTACATAGCTTGTGTGCAGTCACCGTACAGCGTCAATATACGTTAGACCTCCGATTCTATGGCACTAAGTCAAGCACAAAAACTTCTCCCAAGCAATGCACTACATCGTGTACTACGCCAAAGATGCTACGTATACTGACAGTTGACTTCACTAAGTACCATCCTTACATTACATGTGTGTAGGCCGATCTTAGTTATACTAGTGCACAGCACCCAGGCTAAGCAAATCGCGTTTCAACGTGTAATTTTTAATGGCCGAAAAATAAAATAATCTAAGGACTAATGGGTAATGGATACACTACTGGCACAATATTATCTTTCAAATGTTTAAAATGCAGACGTTAAAATCTTCTCCGAACCCTTTCAAAGAATTTTATTTCCACAGTTCAGTATTTAGTAGCCTACTTAGTATTTAATATTTTTCGTATATTTACGGAATTGAATTTACTATAACGACCAAAAGGGCTCTCGCTTGTAATTAAAGTTGTGGTACCAGTATGGGTGTTTAGTAAGCTGGAAAGAAAGGGGTAATTGTGTGAATATCACGGCTCAAGTCAACGTTTATGTAGCTTTACATCTTTATAATAATATCGGAGACCGGCTAAAAGGAAAAGGAAAAGGAAAGCCTAAAGGAAAACCACTTCTTCCCTCCTCGCGCCGCATTGAAAATGAACCCTCCCACTCTACGTCCAGCCAAAAAGGAGCCAGGCATGAGTGGTCGATCAATCTGACAAGTCTTCGGGAAGAGTGCCGGGAAAATGTCCCGGGAAATATGTCCCGGGAAATGTGACCGGCCAAAGCACACGCTTCCTCTATGGTAAAATCCACCCACATTAGTCAGTGGAGAGAGAGTTAGCGATGCGATAGAGCCTCTTCACGCTTGCGTTGAAATTGTATTACGACGTTAGGCTTAACGTAGTACGTGTTTTCCCAGCATCAACCAAAACGTTTTAGGGATGAAACGATGTCAGAAACTATTCAGGTACGGTACTTGGCCATACATAATTCTCATGAAACGCAAAAAAAAATAATCGATTAGCATTTTTTAGCAGATCGCGAAATTTGACAGCCACTTGTCTTCCAAACGGAAGTAGTTCCAAGATGGCGGCGATGACAACAATAGCTCAATCGATGGCTTCTGCAGGTGCCTTTCGAGTTCCCAAAAGCAAACTGTAATGAATGTCTACAGCCAACCGCGCCAACATGATC
>JAHWFP010079655.1:16690-30354 GCA_023313725.1 Lithobius niger
TACAGATAGATCAGTGGTAAGCAGGCTTTGGTCGCGCCGCTAACACTCTCTCCACTGACTAATGTGGGTGGATTTTACCATAGTAAATATGTAAGATTGTTGGACACGGATGTGCTTTGTAACTTTTGAGTTGTAAAAGTTTGTAAGCAAGAAATATTTACAAATCTTTTTTTAGGGATAATGAAGCGTGTGTCCAGATAAAAAAAAATACTTGCTTAATATTTTTTTATTATTTTTTGGTTTGTGCCATAATACCATTCTAATTACCAGTGTATAATTAACGAATTTGTTAATTTGCTGTGGTTGCTGACACGTAAATAAAAAAACCTTTCTTAACGTTTTTTTAAATTTATGTTTTGCCTGTCTATCATAATCATGAATGCATCCGCCATTTTAGTGCTAAGAGCCAATCCGCCATTTTGATGCCAGAGATCGGTTCTCAGCACTGCAATGGCGGATATATTGCACTGTGCGTTCTTGTTTCATTGTTGCGCTCCTGCATCGTTACATTGTTAAAAGAAGACCGAGAGGCAAAAACTGGGTAATAACTCAGGTTTAGCTTGGCTAATAAACGACTGCTCACATTCCTGCAACGTAGCTGTGATCTTGGCTCTACTGGCTATGCTATATATATATATATATATATATATATATATATGTATTCTTTAAGTTGGCTAATAACATTGGGCAAACAATGCTTTTTATTAGCATAGTAGAATAATGTTTCCAACATTGGGCCAATGATGTCTGAACAATAGGTTTCATGTTTAATTTTAAGTTAGCTATTAAGAGCCTACCCGCAATCCTTGCTATATTAGCAGTCTTCTTCATATATTTTACATCGGCTAATAACATTGGATGAATAATGTTCTTACACTGGCACACTGAAATCACTTTAAAGTAATTATAATATATAATATATAATATAATTTACCACCGGTAAGTGGAAGGAGGTCGGAAGGGTTGGGGAACCACTTACACCGTTCCTGACAAGTTATGGTTTTAATGAAAGAACAAAAGAGTTAGGGATAAGCCGGAAGTGGTCGCTTAAGAAATCTGTGCAATGGTTCAGATTCCAACATTCTACGGAAAGCCGAAATTGTTTTTGCATTCACAGTGCTGGCCCGCAGAGCATTCCAAATTGGGACAATTCGAACTGCGAAGAAGTTCCGGCGACAGTCAAGACGAGAGCCCGGAACAATAAGTTTCCAGTTGTGCCCCCGTGTGCTTATAGGACAATCAGGGAAATCAAAGAATGGAAGATCTACAGATATCAAATTATGGAGGATTTTAAATGTCAATATTAAGTCAAATCTAATTCTTCTCAGCTCCAAAAGTTCCAGATCAAGCTTTTTAAGTCTGTCCCGGTAGGCAACGTCACGCATACCCAGGAGGCCCTTCGTAAATCTACGCTACACGGCTTCAATCAGATCAATATCCCGTGCTAAATATGGCGACCAAACCGGGGTGGCATATTCCAGAAGCGGTCGCACAAAAACTTTAAAAGCCCACACCTTGGTTTCAACATTACCGGATGTGAAGCACTTAAAGTGCACCATGAAAGAAAATAATGACAAATGCAATTCATAAGATGAAAGTACACTTTATAACCAACTTAATCCATCTCTCAAATTACAAAGTGCATCCTTTTTGGAGCTTCTGTTGCAGTGTAGTGGTAAAGCTTTTATGTGTGTGGTACAACAATGGTGTCTGGACGAGTGGCGTGAGAAGTGGTGTATGACGGTAGTGTCTAGCGTATTGTAATGTCTTCCGGTCTAGCGTATTGTAATGTCTTCCGGCGTATTATCGTGGCCATAACGTATGGTAGTAACTAAGAAAGGGATATTTTAAGCAATGACACAAGTTCAACAGCCATTTCCGATTTGGTGTGCTGAATGGCATTTGTATTGGTGCCAGGATTGACTTCTTTACTATTGTGAGCATTTATCCGTGTGTAGTAAGGGCATTGTTGAGAGGCTTATGTGCCGCTATAATACCACCTTCAGCTGTGATGTCACTGGAGCCAGACCCACCTCGGAAAAACACGGTGACTAATGCAGAAAAACTGTGTTATCAACCAAACCGTACTTTGTCATAAAATGGATATTAAAGGATGTCACTGCACGTCATCATTGCCATCATTTCAATGTCCTCCCTTGAAACATGCTTAGTGCTTGTAAAACCGTCTATTATCTTCATGAAAAGCTTTTTGACAAGTATTTCATCCAAGACACCGGTGGGGTAAGCCTTAGTGCAAGCATCTTGAAATGAACCATTTCCCAGACAAGTGAAGTGGAATTTGTCTTCATTGTTGGTGAGATTTGTATACAACACTTCAAGCAATGAGTTGTCATCCCACTTTTCATTCCACTGGAGAATAAATTCAAGGAAAACTTCTTCCATCTCGCTGCTTACATCGCCAATCGTTTTTTTATCTCTGAAAAAAAAAAAGATTTACTTATATTTTTTATGAGTACTGGAAAAAAAATAATACTACCATGCGTTTATAAATGCTTAGACTACAGCAGCTTCAACATATAAATTATTATCGGTCTGTATTTTAAACAGGCAGTAACATAATTCTGTTGGAAGTCGCTGTTATGTGTGTATTGTAAAATACAGATTATGTTTGTATTATAGTTAAAAAATGTGTCCCTAAAATCCTTCATTACTTTTGTTGGAGCGACCTTAGAAAAATTGGTTGCCACCGGTTCATCACTTCCTTGTATTTTGATATTTTCTTTTGAGTGGTGCTGCGGTTGCTGTTTAACTAGTGTAATTTCTCATTGACTGCAATTTCGTAAATAATTCCAATTGTAGATTTGACTAATTCCAGCCTTATCTAAAGCGTTATCCTAATAGAAAACGGCCCGCTATTACGTGTTCAGAATTGCAAAAAAAAATACATTTGGTATGTGAAATATGCAGTACTTGAGAAGTATTGTCTGTTTCACACAGCGATGCTTTTTGTGGTAGCATTTATGCGTAACGTTGGGTGTTTTGTCATTTATGTTGTTTATAATTACACCCTACTTTTTGCGGTTTTTTTTTAAATTTCATTTATAAGAAGTCACTTTATCATATTTTTATTAATTTATTACAAAATTCTAGCTGTTAACTAGAACAGCTAGAATTGTGCACTAAATACGTTCCGTTTAAAATTTTAATTAGTGGTGAATTCTTGGTTTGAAGCACGCAGTTTGTAAAATTAATTTACTTCATATAGTCAGCATGTATATATAAATCAAAATGCGTAAATATAGGAATGTGACAAGTTGTATGCTGTCATGAGGCCGAGCACAAAAAGTAGTAAAAAAAGTAGTACAGTAGCACGCCTGATGATGGAAGGCAACAATGTCTTGAAACTGTTATCATATTTTTACATTGATGTATGTTTATTTTTATTTACAACAATGTTCTCTATAATCTAAAATAAGTTTACAAGCTACATGTGCACTGCTACGAAGAGAGAGACAATACTGGGTTTGAGTAATGGTAATTAAATTAATGCCACTATGTTAACTAAATAGAATTACGACGAACGCACAGACAGTCTGCATTAAACACTGGCCTCGTAACTCTTTGCTTCGTTTATCCTTTAACTTGTGATTTATTCTTCATTTATTCCTTGCATTATTTCTAGTGTGGATGCCAAGAAGAAAAATTGCTTTCCTCTTGAGCGTGTTTCTGGCCTTTAGGTCAACACTGAGAAAGACTGAACAGTTAGTACCCGGGGTCTAACTGAGCTTAGTGGTTTCGAGCTCTCGTTCTAAACAACTGGAAGCATGGGGGGGGGGGGGATTGAGGCTTAATGGCGCGTCGACAACTTGGTCATTAGCGCCAACCTCAGTCACAGTGCAGTGGTCCGGGTTGCCACTGCACCACACATTACAGAGATGTTATTCAAACCCCTAATCTAAATCTTGTCATACATCTGTACCTCCTGCAAAAATTGAAAAACACCGGACAGGAGGACAGACTTATCGCCCAACTGACGCGCAATGTCATGCGGAAGATGGAAACGACGACGAACACCATCAAGATGGCGACAATCAACAAGTAAGTGCCGGACCGTAAGTGGCCGTCGACACAAATAACATTCAGGAGGGTCAACCCCCCGCAAAACGAAACAGTGAGTAAGTCGGGTGTGACCAATTCGCAAACGGGCCAACACAACCTCCTCACGGCGACTGCGGCGACACGCCGAGTGCCACTCCTCGACAGTCCCTTTAATGGAAGCATGGGTTCCAGTCCCAAGTCGAGGCAGTAGTATTTTTTTGCTTCCTCAGGTTAGTTTATCTTATATTCCCGTGAAGGCCAGACTATGCAGACTGTTTGCTCCGTTTACCATTTATTTTATGATTTATTCTTTATTCAACTAGAATTTCGTTCGCCTGTGAACTTCACTGGTTATGATAAGAAAT
This sequence comes from Lithobius niger, assembly GCA_023313725.1. Lineage (NCBI taxonomy): Eukaryota > Metazoa > Arthropoda > Chilopoda > Lithobiomorpha > Lithobiidae > Lithobius > Lithobius niger. Next base: position 21,115 of record JAHWFP010079655.1, read on the forward strand.
CATGTTGGAAAAAAATGAAGCATGTCGGTTTTGAAATAAAAGGGGACATTTTGGTTTTGTTGGACGCGTACTAGCGAGCAAACGAGAGAAGCATAGCATATAGCGGACGACGAATTTGAAAATGTTTGGTGGTATATTGGATGGTTGGTTGCACATTTGAATCTTGGTGGAACAGTTGATCATTACATTCAACTACTACAAAAAAAGCAGCTAACTGTTAACAATAAAAGGATTTCGTTAACCACTTCGCAACCAGGTATAAAATTCACTCTTGTCCTAACAAACCAGATTTCAACACGTGGTCAAAACAAATGAACATCTATCAGCAGGCAAACCAACTGTTGGCTAAATTTTTGGTCTTTGAAACCACAGTCATGACAGCCAATAGAAGGAAGTTACTGCTATGACGAACGCATGTTCGTTATGGTTCGGCTTGTGCAAGTCTATGACGAACGCATGTTCGTTACTGGTCGCGACACACCTTCACATTTGCTTGTTGCTATAGTATATTAAAATATCAACGTCGTGTTGCATGAATGAATAGGCCTGATCTCAAACGCAATTATCTGCAGCTGTGCTGCTTACTAAATTACAACGGCAGCCAAAAATTAGGTCTAAACGTTCTGAAAGCATTACAAATATTCAAATTTTTTCTTCACTGAAGATAACGCCTTTTCACCTTCAATCGTGGTGGTTAAAAAATTTAAAATTCGCGATCGTGGTTGCAGAGTTGTGCGCCTCAACGTGTCTTCAGAGGGGGCGTAGATCGTATATCATCGGCGGTATCGTCAACCTTTGGAAGCTTAGAGTGTTGTTAAAAACTATCACTGTTGTACGCCTATTCACAAATTTTTAATTCCTTCTTACCCAGCCTTGGCATATATCTTCTCTCTGTCTTTTGCTCAGGGAGTATTACCATCGGTTTGGAAGTCGGACAAAAAGGGCAACACTTCTGATCCTTTGAATTACCGCCCTATGGCACTTACTACTATTGCCTTCAAAGTAATGGAATCTATTAATCAAGAAGATTTATTGGTCTTCCGGGAAATAAATGACTTAATTAACGACGACCAGTTTGGCTTTTTACCAAACCGTTCGACAACTCTACAACTGCTTCTGGCAATGGAAGCTGGACTACTGCCCTTGACCTAGGCATTCCAACCGATGTGATTTACTTTGATTTCCAAAAGGCGTTTAAATCGGTGGTTCATAGTAACCTGTTGTTTAAACTCGATGCGATTGGGATCTGTGGACCATTGTTGAGATGGATCGAACGCTTTTTAACGGGGTGATCCAGGCGAGTCGTAGTTGAGCAAGTACTTTCATCTGCCAGAGAAATTATTACTGGAGTACCACAGGGGTCCGTGTTAAGCACTTTAATTCTTTGTGGTCTTCTTGAATGACATGAGTAACGCTGCGACGACACCCCCAAAACCAAAACTTAAATTTGCTGATGACCTTAAAATTGTCACGGAGGTTTTGTGCGCGTCTGACTTTGATTTTTTTGTCTGTCCAACTGAAGTCCGTGTCGGATTGGTCTGAATTCTGGCAAGTGCCGATTTCCACCTCTAAATACTGTACTTTTTATATTGGACGAAATACCCACTGCACTCGTACTTTTTGTCTAATTCGCAGTTAAATCCAGTTTCACACATTCGTGACCTGGCATTCATTTGAATTTTGATTTGAAGCCATCTATCCACTGTGGTATCATCACCGAATCTGCTTTCGCTAGAATTTCGATTGTTAGGCTTTATTTTCTAACCCATGATCCCTTAGTGTGGGCATTTAAAGTATACGTCATGGCTCTCATGGAGTATGCCAGCCCGGTATGGTCGCCCTACCTTCTTGGTGACATTGGCCGGCTTGAGTCCGTACAGCTCATTTTTACGTGTTCCCTGCGTGGACTCCGTCAGTTTTCACCTGAGCAAAGATTGCGTTTGCTTGGTCTCGAGCCCAGCTCGAACTACGACCCCCTCGGACTTGATGCTCACATTTAGGATTATCCATGTCTTGCTATCATTGGACCTACCTTTCTTCGAAGGAAGTGCTGTTATTGGTACTCGAGGGCACGCTCTGAAATTGAAAGTATTGGGATGCCAACTTGACTGTCGGAAGCATTTTTTACAAATCGTATTGTGGCCCCATGAAACACCCTCCCCGAGGCTGTGGTGTCTGCGAGTTCACTGGGTTCCTTCCGGGGAATGTTGAGTAAATGAGATCTTTCTGGTTTCCTTGGGCGCTCCTATCAGTGATGCCACCTTGTGTTGGTCCTTCTGTTGGGACCGATGTTAGTGGCCACACCAGCATCTCTTCCGGATCCCCACCTCTCTTTGTTGGGGGTGAAACCAATGATTATTAGTATGATTATTATTTATTTGGTTTTAATGGTTTTTAAACACGGGCAAGGTGTCAGCGCTCAACTCTGATCCTTCCTTTGCCTATTGCATAAGAAATTAATTTATTGTTATTATTATTGTTTGGCTTGAAGTTAATTGCTTGATTGTCATACTCGCCGATATGGTTGAAAGTCCTTACCAAAACTAAAAAGTATTGTAAAGGAACGGAAATAATACTCTTAGACGAAACCTGACCAGATGGTAGCTAAGTATGGAAAGAATGTTTGCACCAAAAATTAGGCAATTATGTTCAATAGTTAAAGTAGGGAGCTACGCGTAAATCTGAGTAAATTTGAAAACTTTTCACTTGTTCACCTACCTAAAATCTGAAACATGAACTAAGCTAGAAATTTCCTGGTCTATCATTCACATAGAGACCACTTTTTCAATTGGTCGAGCCATTCCGGAGTTACGGGAACCGGAACGATTAGTTTTATTGTTTTACAGTGTAGTTCACATTGTAACTAGGCAACAACGCCAATCAGCAAACGCCAACTGCAAGGCATAGATTGAACAATAAAGAAATGCTAACAATACTGGTGAGCCAACAATTATTCATCCGCACTTTGAGGAAATGTGAAGAGGAACCATTATCAATTTGTCTCAGCTAAACAGTTAGGGTAAAATGAAAGAATCCGTGTTATAGCTAACCACATATAGTTTCAAACCAAATTACCTATGTTAGGCCTCGAAATTGGCAACTAGTAGCGATATAGTGGCGTATTTATTTCATAGCTGCAGGCTTACAGAGCTGAGCTGAATTATTTCAAGGTGGGCAGCGTCAATCACTGCATGCGCGCGCGTTCACACCTTTGCAAATAAAAAACAAGAATTTCATAAAGAAATACATTTTACGCAAAAAATCGCAACGTTATTATTTTCATAGACGAAAGACAAAGCTCTTTATTGGGCGGTTCCGTTAGGCGGGTTGTTGTTGTCAGTTTCGTGTAGTTATTGTTGTTATTGTCAGTTAAGTTAGGTTAAGCAAGTTTGGGTTTTGCATTTCATACTGAGGTAGTTAACTGATTGGGGTTTGGCATTTCATACTGGGGCAGTTAATTGGTTGGATGATGTTAATGATGATTTAACGAATTTCCGCAATTTGGGATCAATTTGTAGTGCCTTCAGCGAATATTAAAGGTAGGTGTTTTTCTCTTTTTTCGAATTTCGGGCCATGTGCGTAAAGAGAACATGGGAAGAAAACGGGCTCTCGTCCGACTAAGAATTACCTGCTGAGTAATGTTTTCCTCTTCCATTTTGGGGGCAAACGCACCGATTGACCGTGGTGAAGGTCCAAAGTTAGCACCGCGCCGCGCCAGAAAGCATGAAACTGGGCGAAAGTCGGGCAAGTAAAACGCCAAACCCCAACCAGTTCACTACCTCAAGTGAAATGCTAAAGCCGGTTCCTAACCTAACCGAGAATAACAATAAAACCACACGAAACTGACAATAACAACCCACCTATCTGAAGTGTTTACGGGAGAAAATATCAGCTGAGAACATGGGAAGAAAACGGCCTCTCGTCTGTCAGCGCAAAGAGTGTGGCTTTCAATAATTTCTGACGGCCTAACGAAACCTTTGCCCCAAAAACTTTATGCGAAAATGTTGTTCGGTTGATCATTTTACGTCATTCTAGCCCAACGAGAGATCAATCGGTGATGACCCCTTATTCTTCCCACAAGCCGCGTAAAGTAAACTTGTTCCCTCTTTTGTTTATTTTACTATCGAAAGTGATCGTGGAATGAATTTATAATTCTGCCTTTATTCCGTTAGCTACGCACCTAGTATACACTATCCCGTTGTCTCACACGTTTGTCGAATCTAGACACACGCTAGTGTGTCGCCGCCAAGAGACAATTTATTGTTGTTGGAGCTTAATTGTCAGAGCGTAATTGTTAGAGTGTTATTGTTAGAGTGTTATTGTTGTCAGATGGCGGCTCACTAGCAGACCGTGTTTTTTAACTGAAACCAACTTATACGTGATTTCAGCATACTGGTGTAAATTCCCCATGCGGTAGAAATCTTTGCAAATCGTTTGAATCAGGTGTCTTCGGTCCAGTAACAAAGAAAACGTCAACACGAAAATGTGGGAACGTGTCCTTCATGGAGAAAAGGTGTCCTCAATAACGTTGATTTGTGTTACTGGTGACTAGTAACTAGTGACTAGTAACTAGTAACTAGTAAATAGTAACTAGTAACTAGTCCGCAGGCTCCCATTTTAATTCTCATAGGGTATAACGACACGTCTACAGCTCATTAGGGAAAGTTGCCAGATCTAAATTTCGGCGGACATGTAAAGCGGGATATGGGGAAGTGCCTTTTTCTAAAATGGGGGTTGCAGCTAGAAGCACGTGGCCCTGAAGTGGCTCGTAAGTGCAAAATTATTGTTGTAACCATTGTTTGTATTGTCATTCACCAGTAGATTATAACATGCTTAAGTGTTGCACGCTTATCGTTTAAGTACTTGTCAGAATGCACTGTTTTTGCAAATAAGTGGTTCACTAAGAGACAGAATATCTTTATCTTTTATTGCAAAGGTTTGGTCTTTTTTTTTTCCGGTACACGAATCCAAACTGAATTATCTGCCCCACCACGATAAAAGGGACAAGTTTGCTGGAAAGAAGATTAGGAAACAAAATGCACATCGTCAGCACAGGTGGGAACGTGTTCTTTATAGAGAAAAAGTGTCCTCAATAACGTGACGCAGACATTTTATTTTATGTAGACTTACTGTTCTTGCAGTCTAGTGTAAGTGACGAGTAATTTTAAACAGCTGACGAGTTGATTAGTTTTAGTAATCTTCGTCTGCCACCAGAATATTAGAACTGTATGAGCATTTACCATTCCGTGAGTTTGTAGTATGTGTTCATAATGATTAACGTTTACCTTGGAATGTTTACTTCGGGAGAGCCAAGTGAAGGGCGATGCGCTGATTGAGTGAGCGAAGCGAACGAAAATCAGCGTTTGTTAGCCAGTGCGCTCAAAAATCGGATTAAATAGTCTTAAGCATGCGAAACATGGGCATCCAATAAGCCAAACCATGTCCATTTGGCTGGTGTAACGGTTAATTCGGCAATAGCAAACGTAAGAATTATGAATTAGAAAATTTATAGACACTCCAGACAAAAAAGGTAGAGGTCACTATTAGACAGTGGAATTCTTTGTATTCACAGGCCTATGAAAGTTGTGATATCCACCCAAAACCAAAACTGGTATAAGAGCAGCTGCCAAGTTTCCAAGAAGGGTCGGCCTTTCAAAGTAGTGATATCATTCAACCTGGGAAAGACCGCCAAAGTTAATGCTATTAGCCAAGTTAATCGCACGGAATAATACTTTGGACGTTAAATGAAAACTTGAAGATTGCTACCGCTCCATAGGAATTGATTAGGTCCTTGCAATTACCATACTGTTACGCTTGTTATTAATTTATTTGGAATGTGAAAATTATGAATGAGAACATTCATACAATAAAATACCTCCACACAAAAAAGGTAGGGGTGACAATTACACCGTGGAATTTTTTGTACATTCACAGGCCTATGAAAGTTGTGATATCCACCCAAAACCAAAACTGGTATAAGAGAAGCCGCCAAGTTTACAAAAAGGGTGGGCCTTTCAAAATAGTGATATCATTCAACCAGGAAAGGCCGCCAAGGTTAATCCTATTAGCCAAGTTAATCGCACCGAATAATACCTTGGACGTTAAATGAAAACTTGAAGATTGTTACTGCTAGTAGCAATCTTCTAGTTTTCATTTAACCTTCGAACTATTAGTAGGTGCGCTTAACTTGGCTAATAGAATTAACCTTGGCGGCCTTTCCCTGATTGAACGATGTCACTACTTTGAAAGGCCCACCCTTTTTGTAAACTTGGCGGCTTCTCTTATACCAGTTTTGGTTTTGGGTGGATTACTTATACTAGAACAAACTGTTACACTAAATAATCGATTATACAATAATTACCTGATTAACAGGAGCCACATAACTACACGAATTGACAATATGCAATTCCCAGCGAACCCTAGGATGCCTTCCCAGCGAACCGTAAAGTAGCCGCCATTTTTTTCCCAGTGGTTTGCCAATTATAGCCCGACAACAGATAGAATTCCGTTTTCCGTGCTTGTTGTCAAAACCTGAAATAAGCTGGGCCATTCCCGGTTCAACTTTTTCTTTCATACAGAAACATAATTGGCAAAAGTTTGTAGTCAAGGGCCTACCACCCTTTATATGCAAACGATTTAGCCACAAACTGCTCAATAACAACGTCTACATTTTGCTGGACGTCTTCTAATCGAAATCATGAAAAATCGACTAATATTTCAGTCACTTCCGGCCATACGGTAAAGGTGATAGGCATGACCCGTTCAAATAAACGACTGGAGTAGGACGTAACGTCATTTAACAATAGCTCACGGCGCAAGCCCCTTTTTCTCCCCGATTGTATTTCAATAACTGCTTTATGCATTACATGCATAAGCAGTTAAAAATTACTGCCAACAATTATTCACCCCGCCAATTTGGCAACAAACATCCTATCAATAATTCAATTGTCGAGGACATAAACCATTGTACCGCGACGTCATAGTCATAGAAAAAAGTACACGGATTCCAAACAGAAACATCAAGTGTGAAGTAAAAAAAAAAAAAGGTTATGTGGTTGAAGTTTCACTTACTTGTTAAAAAGGACAGAGATACAAATTGATGACTATTTAATTTAAAAAAAAAAACAAATGTACAACTGAGAGAAAATTGTATCTTTTTAATTGCTATTGTGCTTTAACAACCTTAATCTTTAAATCAACCTTCAAGGTGTAAAAATGAAAAAACTTAAAAAATTGGATAACAATTTTTCCTGTGCGTAAAAGGAAATCTTTCAGTAATCGATTTAAAGTTTTAACTGAAACCGTGGTTGGGGTATTTGAGACTTTACCCTTTTTATTCGCGTAGCGTAAACAAATCGCATCAAATAATAACTCGTTTTTACTCACAACCGCCTGTTACACAGTGGATAAAAAGTGGGAACAGAATGTTTACTTTTGTTGATGTTGACAAGGTGCAATTCTTCTAATCTACCCCAAAACAAAACTTGTTAAGGATTCCTGCCAAGCTTTTCGGCCGTGTGAAGTCGTGATATCAAATGTCAAGCTCTTTCGCTAAGCTAATCCCACCGAGTATAAGTTCGAAGGTTAAATGAAATATATGAAAATTGCTTACTGCGCAATTTTCAATTATTTCATTTAACGTTTGAAGTATTAGTTGATGGGATTACCTTGGCGAAACAGCTTGACCTTTGATATCACGACTTCACACGGCCGAAAAGCTTGGCGGGAATCCTTAACAAGTTTTGTTTTGGTGTAGATATCAGCAATTTTTGGTCCAAATTGATGAAATCAATTTTTTTCTTAGTAATTATGTAATGGAAATACCAATCTAGTTTTCTGGTCCATTTCTTTTTCTTCTTTTGGTTTCGTTAGATTTTGAGGACAGCATTCACCTTTTTTCATTTGATTAGCGAGGTCGTGAAGGAAAAGTATTTAGGAAAAGTACTGTTTCTGATGACAAACGATAATTCGGTTGATGATCAGTGCAGTACGTGTTTTTCTTAACGTTTCAGTTTGAAAACAAACGATTACTGCGCCTACTCTTTCTTTTCTCTTTGTTTATACTCATTCGCCACATTTAATAAGATTCACATGATTAATTTTCATTACTGAAAAAATATTTAGCCTACTACTTACTAACTGTATTTAGGAAAAGTGCTGTTTCTGATGACAAACGATAATTCGGTTGATGATCAGTGCAGTACGTGTTTTTCTTAACGTTTCAGTTTGAAAACAAACGATTACTGCGCCTACTCTTTCTCTTCTCTTTGTTTATACTCATTCGCCACATTTAATAAGATTCACATGATTAATTTTCATTACTGAAAAAATTTTTAGCCTACTACTTACTAACTGTATTGAGGAAAAGTGCTGTTTCTGATGACAAACGCTGATTTTCGTTCGCTTCGCTCACTCAATCAGCGCACACATTTCCTCTGAAAAATGACTGAATAAATGTTACACCAAGAGTCACACATCACTTGTAATTTGTGTTACTACTACACTTTACGTGGATTTTCTTGTTTCACTTATTTTATTTTAAGAATTTTTCTTTACGTCCTCCTTAGTGAAGATTTTCCATTGGTTCCTTACCACTTCACTTTCTGATGACCCCTCACTTGGCAAAAACAGCAGCAGAAACATGTGTAAACGCCACGGCTGGAATGTAAATTAGGCCTACACAAGGACACAAGACACTAACTTACATCCAGAGCTGCGCGTGTTTTAGCACAAAAAGGAGGGAACTGGGCAATGGCCTTACGTAAAACCTAATACCCGAATATTGTTGTTTGAAATGATACAAACGCAGACATAAAAGTATTCCTGGCACCCTTTTCTGGTATCAATATATTTTCTATACGTACTTTAGTATTTAACATTTAATCTTTTTCTGTTGTTGTGTTGCTGCTAAACGATTATTCTCTTGTCCCAGATTTGTCAGTTAGCCTATTATAGAATCGATGAATGACTCCAATTTTAAAATGGGTAATAAAATACTACGAAAAGCTACGCGCCTTTACTGATTGTTACTGAGAACAACAATTTATTGACTCGCTCCTCGTTGGTCCCTTGCCGCCAGACCATTGTTGATGGACGTTCCAGATAATTTCGAAAAAGATTTGGCAACAATCATGACGTCATGTATTGTTGAGGCATTGTTGGGTGATTGTTGCCGATTGTTGCAAATGGTCATTTTTTCGTTAATTTCGGTCATTTAGGACCCAGCTCGCATTTTGAAAA